>BMAO01010218.1:0-185613 GCA_019973975.1 Trichonephila clavata
ATACGAAATATATCACTTAGTCATCATATTATATGGTGATTCAGTTTCAGTGACACTTTTATTATATTTTATATTTGATAGATATTAGTTAAAACTAAATATATACTTTTTAAGATCAAATATTACTCAAGTTTGATCACTGACAATCCATTAATTTATACCCCACCATAATATTTTTTTTTAATTTACAGATACAAGGGCAAATATATCACAGAGCAGGTTCACTGTTACCAGTGTCAGATAGCGACAACAAATTCCTGCAAATTTATTTTATGGGCAGTTCACCACAAGAAATTGATCTGCGTTGTGCACATAACAATTTAGTAAAGAGGTCTATTGTAGAACAATTACAAACTTTATTTCATCAACACAATCAATTGATTATATTGTTTAAAACTGCACTGGATCTGATGCCATCCGATAATCACAAAATTGTAATCAGAGCTGATAAAACACCTGCAGGTCAACATACAAGACGTTTTAATGTACCAACTATTGATGAAGTTGCTATCGTTGTAGTTGGAGAAAACTTGGAATCCCGTGATATTGTTTTACATCGTCGGAATGATCAATTACAACGTATAAAGGAAACACACCGCTCATATGATGCACTGCAATATCCCATTATATTTTGGCAAGGTGAAGATGGCTACGATTTCTCAATAAAAATGATAAATCCCATTACAGGTAACTAAAATATTAGTTTAGCTATGGCGATAATATCTCAGTCACTATATTATGTATTTTAATTTTATATTTGAATGTTATTAAAACAAAATCTCTATTTACAGGTTCTGAAACCAACAAAAAAGTCAGTTCAATGAACTATTATTCATACCGCCTAATGATTCGGGAAAATGAAGATAATCACATATTAAAATGTCGGCGATTATATCACAAATATGTTGTTGACATGTATGTTAAAATTGAAACGGAGAGATTAACATTCATCAGGTTGAATCAAACCAAACTCCGATCTGAAGAGTATATTCACCTTCGAGATGCGATTAATACTGATGGAAATGCACAGAATGTCGGTCGGATGACTATTCTTCCAGCAACATACATCGGAAGCCCTCGGCATATGCACGAATATGCTCAAGATGCCATGTCGTATGTTCGTCATTATAGTACAGCAGATTTGTTCATCACATTTACATGCAATCCGCAATGGATAGAAATCAAGCAGGAGTTGTTCCCTGGGCAATCACCCATTGATCGTCATGATATTACAGCCAGAGTCTTTAGACAAAAGTTGAAATCTTTCATGGATTTCATCGTAAAACATTATGTGTTTGGTGAGACACGCTGCTGGATGTATTCTGTGGAGTGGCAGAAACGAGGATTGCCACATGCACACATTTTGATTTGGTTGGTTGAAAAGATAAGGCCAAATGAAGTTGATGCAGTGATATCAGCTGAAATCCCTAATGTACAAGTAGATCCTGGATTGCATGAGGTAGTTATCAAAAACATGATACATGGTCCCTGTGGAACTCTTAATCAAAATTCACCGTGTATGATGGATGGGAAATGTTCAAAACAATATCCACGGACATTAATATCGGAAACAATTACTGGTAATGACGGTTATCCATTGTATCGTCGCAGATCGACAGCAGACAATGGAAAATCAACAATTGTCAAATTAAATCAAAAAGATATTGAAATAGATAATCGTTGGATTGTTCCATATTCACCCATTTTATCAAAGACATTCAAAGCACACATCAACGTTGAATCTTGCCATTCAGTGAAATCTATTAAATACATTTGCAAATATGTAACCAAAGGGAGTGATATGGCTGTGATTGGAATTGGTGCAGAGAATTCCAATGATGAAGTTACCCAATACCAAATGGGCCGCTATGTCAGTAGTAATGAAGCAGTTTGGCGAATATTTTCTTTTCCTATTCATGAGAGACACCCTTCTGTTGTTCACTTAGCTGTGCATTTAGAAAATGGACAAAGAGTGTATTTTACAGCACAGAACGCAGTACAAAGAGCTGCTCAGCCACCATCTACTACATTAACCAGTTTTTTTGAGACATGCCAAAACGATGATTTCGCACAAACATTGCTATATTCTGAAATGCCAAAATATTATACCTGGAATCAATCCTCAAGGAGATTTATACGACGGAAACAAGGAAAACCAGTTCCAGGATATACAGATGTATATTCCACCGATGCGATTGGCCGGATTTATTCAGTACATCCAAGCAATGATGAATGTTTTTATTTACGACTGCTATTAGTCAATGTACGTGGCCCAACATCATTCCAACAGTTACGAACTGTTGATGGTGAATTGTGTGGATCCTACAGAGAAGCCTGTCAACGTTTGCTATTGCTTGAAAATGACGCTCATTGGGATCAAACTCTCAATGATGCTGTAATATCATCACACGCTCATCAAATACGAACATTGTTTTCTATAATCATATCTACATGCTTCCCATCAAACCCAATTGATTTGTGGATCAAGTACAAAGATTATATGTGTGATGATATTTTGTATCAAATACGGAATAGAATGGGAAATCCAAATATACAAATAAGTGAAGAAATTTACAATGAAGCATTGATTTCAATTGAGGACATGTGCTTGATAATGTCAAACAAACTATTAATTCAATTAGGCCTGACCGCGCCCAATCGTCCAATGCATGACGCTTTTAACCAAGAGTTGCACCGAGAAAGACTGTATGATCTCAACACTTTGAAAGAATTAATTCAAACAAATCTTCCACTGTTAAATGAACAACAGAAGTATGTATTTGAAACTCTTATGAAAGTAACAAATGATGAAACTGGAGGGATTTACTTCTTAGATGCACCTGGTGGTACAGGAAAAACTTTTTTGATTTCATTAATATTAGCAACAATTCGCTCACAAAATAAAATTGCACTTGCACTCGCTTCGTCGGGAATCGCAGCAACTTTGCTTGAAGGTGGTCGAACAGCCCATTCAGCACTAAAATTGCCATTAAATATGCAAAGCAATGAAACTCCAACCTGCAACGTTTCGAAGAACTCTGCAATGGCAAAGGTTTTGCAGCAATGTAAATTGATTGTTTGGGATGAATGCACGATGGCACATAAAAAATCTTTGGAGGCTTTAGACAGAACCTTAAAAGATCTACGGAGCAATAATAACCGATTTGGTGGTGCAATGATTTTATTAGCAGGAGATTTTCGTCAAACATTGCCAGTGATTCCACGATCAACGCCAGCTGATGAACTCAATGCATGTCTAAAGTCCTCCAATTTGTGGAAACATGTCAAAGTACTTCATTTAAGCAAGAATATGCGTGTCGAGTTGCAAAATGACCAATCTGGAAACATATTCTCTAAACAACTCATTGACATTGGTAATGGCAAATTTCCTATAGACATGTTGACTGGCTGCATTAACTTTCCTCAAAGTTTTTGCCAGTTAACTCGATCAAAAGATGAACTTATTCAGAAGGTGTTTCCAGATGTTTCTCAAAATTACAGAAACCATGATTGGTTGAGCGAACGAGCTATACTGGCTGCAAAAAACATAGATGTAAATGAATTAAATTTCAAAATTCAAGAACAAATTACAGGCGAATCGAGGATATATAAATCAGTTGATTCGGCTACTAATCAAGATGATGTAGTCAAAACTATCCACCGGAATTTTTAAACTCGCTGGATTTGCCAGGATTGCCACCTCACAATCTTCAATTAAAGGTTGGATCGGTGGTTATAATGTTGCGAAATATCAACCAACCGCGTCTTTGCAACGGTACACGGTTAGCGATAAAAAAATTACTAAACAATGTGATAGAAGCAACTATACTCAAAGGAAAGTATAAAAGAGAAGATGTTCTCATACCGCGCCATCCCAATGATTCCGACTGATGTGCCATTTGAGTTTAAACGACTACAGTTTCCAGTGCGGCTTGCTTTTGCTATGACTATAAACAAGTCCCAGGGGCAATCATTAAGTGTTTGTGGTATTAATCTAGAAAACCCATGTTTCTCACATGGTCAATTGTATGTTGCCTGTTCCCGTGTTGGAAAACCATCAGATTTGTTTGTCTATGCGCCAGGTAATCAAACAAAAAACATCGTATATCACAAAGCACTACAATGATAATAATAATAATTATGATTCACATGATTAACAATAAAGCGATTACTTACTTTTAAATCCTTATATATGTTTTATTTAATTATTTTTTAACCACAACGCCCTATCACCAGGGTGACGGTTCTGTTCAGGAGAATTTTTTAAAATACGTAGGCACAAAAACTGCCACATTACAAATCTTTTTGACAGAACGAAGTCTGTCGGGTCAGCTAGTACTATATATATATGTATAAGAATATTGCTCTAAATGAAAATATGATTTAATTTCACCTGCAAAAGTTAAAAGGATTTTGTAACAATAATCCTCAAGTGTCTGTTTAGAAAAAATTTGCTAAACCTGATTCAAATGTTATAAGGATTAATAAAAATTTACTAAAAATTGCAAATAATCAAAAATATATCAATAAACTAAAATATTTTACTCTTATATTTTAAGTCTACAATATAGTTACAGTTCTACATTTGTTTTTCCAGTTTCACTTAATATTTTTAAAAATTTAATCTTAATTCTCTTATTTTATAAACATACCATATTTCTAATGAACTTGTATACAACAAATAAACAATGAAAACATATTTATATCTTAAAATTCAAACAAAAATTGAAAAAACATTGAAATTGTTCAGTAGTAAAGTTATAAACAATAAACGCACAATATTTATAATAGGTTATTAGATGCACACATACTGAAACACGCACTCAACACAGCATATCCAAAAAATACAATACATTGCACTTTTTTTTCTAATTATGTTGAAAGTAGCCAATAATTCATAGAGAGCCAAATATAGCAACCCCAAAACAGAGGAATTTGAATTCCAAGGCTGTAAAAAGTAAGAATAGGTGCTGCCAACGAAATTGCGCATTACACGTCCGGCCTTGTTTGTTCCTTTTATCTATCAGACTTTAATGGGGAGAGAAAAGGAATAAATAAGCAAATTCTCTGAAATCCTTCGCAAACTCTCTCTCCCTCTCTTTCTGTCAATGTCATTTTATTACATTCAAAAACCTTCGGAATTATTTTATGGATAGCAGTGCACATAGAAGAAAGTACTTTGGAAAGATGTGTATATACGTCCGGGGCAATTAACGCTTTGATTGAGCGAGATGTTTAGATACGACGGTGAAAACTAAGGGTTTAAAGTCGTATTGTAGTTTTAGCTTCAAAGTATAGTATCATTAAATTCAATACATTGTTATTGTATGGAGGGGAGGGGGACGCGATGAAAACTATGATTGAATATTGGGTTGGAAGCCTTGAAAATTTGAGAAGCCCTGGCTTAGGGTCCTAAATAAAAATTTAATTTAGTTAAAGCAACATCTCAGCCAGATAAATTATATGCTTTATGGTTGGGATCAGAATCATCAAAAAAAATCCGAGAGGAATTACTCAGGACATTTAGTAGGTAAGGGTAGGTCTGAAGTTGATCAGATAAACGTGGAAAACTGAACATTTTAAATAAAATTCAAACAACACAAAACACATGTCATTATTTAGTATATTTTAATTTTAGAAATTTATCAAAAATAATAGGATGTTTGTGTGAGTTATTAATATTCTAATCAATTATGAATTAAAAAATTAATTATAGTCTCCCTTCAAGGAAAAAAAAAAAGAAATTAAACATTACATTTGCAATTACCCAATAATAGGGAGTTGACTTTTTTTATATGCATGTTTTTAACGAATTAAATGTTAATTTTCTGAAATGATTTCAAAATGACTTTAAATATTTCATACTCAACGGACAACACTTTTTTTTTGTGAATTTGGGAGCATATATTTGTACAAAAGCGGAACATCTGTCATAAAATGAATGATGAAAAAATGCAATCAAATGTCCATTAGATAGCTAATTAATATTAAAGTAATTCTGCTTAATTTTCGAATTCTTAATTGATTTTCATTAATGAGGTTTGATCTATCGGACAATTAGTACCCGATAATTCCTTCCCACTTTTCATGTCCGCCAAATCGGTTGTTTAAGAACTGACATTTAATAATGACCAAATTTTAAAAGGAGATACAGGTTTTTTTTTCTTTAAAAAGAAAAATGCTTGAATAATAAAGCAATTGTTCACTGATGGAAAAAAAAAAACATTTCAACATCAAGAAAAAATTATTATAAATTAATGAAATTTTGGCAATACATTTGTCTAGGTAACATATTTAATTGATTAAAGTTTCAAGATCAGAGGTTAATGTAAGCCTGAAAAGATTCATTTTAAATGCGACGGTATAGTAAATTAAAGACCGGTATAACCACCAGAATTTTAAATGCAAGTCTGCAAGCGTACTTGCAATGTATCGTACAGGTACCGTATATCAGTTTGTGTGATTAAATTACATGCCTGTTGCCCTTGGGTCAATATAAGAGCGTGTAATTCTGGATGTGGATAACTCTAGTTGTCATGCAATGACGTTCCATTTGTGCTTGATTGGATCAAGTTCTAGTGATCTAGCAGGCCAAGATAACACGTAGACACTCTATGAGACACATGAAGACACTTCCCAGACCATAGCTCCAGGTGCAGGTTCAATGTGTCCTGGCCGCAAAAAAATGTTGTTTTTAGACCCTGACCTGGCGTTCTAATCAATATACGGATCTTACTGGCACCCAGACAGAAACAGCTCTCATAAAAGAACGCAACTCTTCGCCTCTCCACCCTCCAACGGTATCTAGTGTATCATTACTGAGATCACAAATGTCAGTGATTTAGAGGTATTAGTATGAAAGCTACAGAGTGTCTGACAATCATTTTGTTATAGGACACTGTGTCACTCTGGTCCAAACAAAAGCTGTAATTTCTGCTGCAGATGAATTACGATGCTCCATAGCAATGAGGCGAATATCGCGATCTTCTCTGCCAGTGGTGACCCGTGCATGGTGAATCCCGGTATTCTGGAGATAGTGTCTTCCCGGAACCACTGATGCCAATAGTCATGCACAGTGGATACATTCCTGCCAAGTCTTTCTGCAGTACCGTGGAAAGAAAATCCACCTTTCCACGATATAGCAGAAGTACTTGGCTTCGACACGGAAAGACTTCGAACGACCTCATTTAAACTCAGTGAGCTGTTGATAATGGCTTCTACCCTTTTAAAGTATTCTTGACTAACATCCACTCACTTCGTCAGATCTCAACGCTCACAACTTCTGAGCGCTTACTGAAAGCACTCCTAGTTGGCATTCTGAAAAAGGCGCCGACTAACGCCAAATTTATACAGCACCGTGAAATCTGAATCAAAATTATCTTTCAGCTGTATAAACACTCTTACTAAATTTCGTTTATTCCAGAACAACTTCTTGGTGTTGAGATTTTTATTTCCTTCAGTGTATTTTTATTTCATTTTTAAAAAATTTACGATAGAACACTATAATTGTAGTAATTTTAAAAGGGCGGATTCAAAACTCCAGAAGATCAGCTTAAATATTTTTTTCTGTCTTCGTAATTCAAAAAGGTTTTAAAGGAATTGCTGTATGTTTTAAATTTTTCTGTGTCCAAAATACTTTTTTTGACTTAGCAGTGTTTCTGCGAATTTAATTGTTTCCTTTCCGAAAATACAATTCGTCTGCAAAAAAAATTAGTGGTTGTGCTCTTTTGTTGTCCAGTAATCACTTAGGGTGCCAAGTTTTTCTGCTTGCGGTCGCAAAGTGCTATGTAAAACTTGGATTTCTAGAAGCAAGCAAATTAGCTCGTCTTTTAATGATGCTCTTCGCCAATCCCTAGGAAAAATTCTGACAAGTTCCTCAAAGTCTCGTGTCTGTTTCATCTGCACACCAAAAGTTCTCGCATTTGACTGAAAGGAATTGCCCCCTTAAATTTTTTGGCGCCCTTAAGTCACCAAAATCTCTTAATTTTTAAAAATAATCATGATGATTGTATAGTGCGGTAGATCACGATTATATGAAGGAAAAAAGTTATTATTAATCAAAAAATATCTATGCGGGAAAAAATTTTATAGTGTCGGAGATTAAGAGAAAAATAATTAAAAAAATTATTTCAAAAATCTAATATTGCCACAACGGGGTTGAATTTTTGAAAAAAAACGGAATTTTTTTTATTAGTTGATTTTAGAATCAAAACAAAATTATTCTTCTTCTATATAAGTAACCGGAATCGATGATAACTGTGGATAAGTAAGTAATACAATATATTCTCTCTCCCCACAGTCAAGTCAGTCCGATCCAAGCTTTTTTTTCTGTTTACCACTTTATCGTGTATGGAAATTTCTACAGTATGTTTCTTTTAAATTCAATATTTAAAAAAGTTGTTAAATGAAAACCTGGTGTGTTTTTTCTTGCTACTATTTAGTGTTAGAGAAAACGGAATCTGGTGAATACGATACAACATTGAAATTCAATCGAAATACAATGAACCCAACATGATCAAAGTGATCAATGCATCCCAAATAAAGTGGCTGGGACATGTATTTCGATATACAGGGTGTCCCTGAATGCTGCGTACAAACTTGGAGGGAAGGTAGAAAATATCGTGAAGATCCCTAATTACATAAGAAAGCATGAGCGGAAAGCGATAGGTGGCGCTGTACGTGAATTCGCGAGATCACGACGTGTGGTTTCCTCAATTCAGACAACGTGCGATAAACATGAATCGTTATGCGAGCACCGAGTTAGCGGATATCCGTTTCTTCTACCGCCTAGCCAATAAAAACGGAAGTGCTGCTGTTTGGTTGTGTGGAGGAATATATCCAGCAACTGAATCATGAAACGTTCGTTCAGATACATCAGAACTTGGCGGAATATGAATCTTTCAGAGCTACGATTGAAGGTACAGGGCGGCCACGAACACCCATATTTGAAGAGAGTGTGTTGCATGCTGTAGACCAAAATAGCGATACCAGTGTACGGCCTCTTGCCGTTGCAACCGGAAGATCTCGTCAACTGCCCATCGTGTACTGCAGGTCGAAGCCTTACATCTGTTTCATGTGCAGATAGTGCAGTTATAACAGCCAGATGATCACCCACGACGTGTCGCTTTTGCACAATGATTTGTTAACCAAACTGCGGTAGAAACGCATTTTGTCAGTTCCATCTTGTTTTGTGATGAATCAACTTTTTCACTACTAATACGCACAACGTGCACATGTAGGCCTTAAACAACCCACACAGCACCTGACCATGTGCTATTAAACTACGCTTCACTGTTAACGTGTGGGGGAGTATCGTGGGGGGACAGTTTGCTCGGCCGATGCATCTTACCGTCTCGACTGGACTCCGACAAATATCTCGTCTTTCTACAGGAGGTATTTCCGGAACTGCTTACCTTTGTCTCTACACCTCTTTGGCGCCGCATGTGGTTTCCAACAGGACGGGGCACCCACCACCACAGGACCGGACTTTTCCAAACAGGTGGAATGGGAGTGGTGGTCCAGTCACTTGGCCTCTCAGATACCCTGATTTATCTCCACTGAATTTTTTTCTCTAAGGTGCCATGAAAACCCCGTCAAATCAGAAATAGACCCGTGGCAGAACATCCATCGCTGCAGCTACGATTCATGAAATGCCCGGTAATTTCGAACATGTCCACCAATCCATGTCGCGGCGTCGTTAGTGCAAACATACCAAAGGACGCAATTTCGAACACCTTCTGCGATGCATCCTTCTGCACCTTATGTCATTCTTTTTATTTATCATTGTTTACTTTTTTGTGTGTGTAATAAAGCATTTTAGACTATAATCTGTGTTTTTACCTTACTGTCTTTGTGTCTCTTTATCGCGTTGGGGTTATGTTTCCGCTCATGTTTTCGTTTGTAATCATGGCTCCTTCAGGATGTTCTCTACCCCCCCCCCCTCCCAGTTTGCACACGGCATTCAGAGACACCTCGTGGAGATGAAAATCCTGTTAAGAAAATAACTTTCCAAACTCAAGAGGAAAAGAGGAAGATTGAGAACAAGGTGGATGGATAAAATGGAAAAGTGGCTGAAGGACTTGGAAGTTAACAGATGGAAGAATATAGCATCGAATAAGTCAAGATGGTGTACGCTGACTGAGATACTCTTGGCCTATCATCGGCTGTAGTGCTCGGAAAAAAAGAAGATTTAGTAGGTGCTCTTTCATTGCAGCAACTATTCCAAAGTACTAAAATGCCCGGTTTTCTTAACAAAAAAAAAAGTTACTTTGATTTTTTACCATAAGGAAGCTAAAATACCTAAACTTCATCCCCCTTGTGGCAGTACTTAAAATTTATTTTTTTGTTTTATATTTCCCTACATCTATATAACAGAGAAAATCTTTTCCGGGTAGATTTTTAAACTCTGGGGAAAAAAATTCTGTTCTTCTTGTTGTAGAGTTATTAATAAATATCACTTGTCGAATGTTGTGTTGTTGTTGCTTATGCCACCTGATCGACAGTAACATCAGAACAAGGTCCACGGAATTCATCGCGGCTAAGGGCTAGAATTTTACGCCTGTCCTTAGCCTAAGCTTTGAGCCCCGAAAGGTACATTACTCGTAGATTAAAAACTTTTAGCTGTAAATTTAGATTTTTTAAGAAATATTCATGAAGTTTCTAAACTGTTTGCAATGTTATAACGATTACCACTCGATTTACAACTAATGGGCTCCAAAATAAAGCGTCGTCCATAGAATCCTGCATTTATAGCTTTATTACAAAAGAAAAGCGGAACAATTTTGCCTAGAAAGGGAAGTTTCTTTCGATCTAACAAAATACAGTTGAATTGTCGAATCGGCCACTTATCCCGCCAAGTGTTTTTTGCCAAATCGATAAATGCGCCAAATCTGGTAACCCTCGTGATTTTGTATCAGTGAAGAGTAGGATCGCGGCTTAAAAACGCGCTAAGTTGGCGATGTTGCAAAATTTGACGGACCAGTGGCCTATTCGACAATTTCACCCAACAGACAAATAACCCGTAAAAGGAAATATCGGATACAATTCTAATAAGATTTATTCCAATACAAATTAAAAGGCATAATATTTTACAAATTTTGATTAATATCGTATTTCGTCTCAGAATTCTATTCATAGAAAAATAAACTGATTTGAAAGAAATCTAATCGAAAGTTTTGAAAATTTTATTTATTGTTCAGAGCACACAAGCTAACAACAATTAAGACATGAAAAATTATTTTAAAACTTGTCAATCATGAGAAAAATATTTGGAATAATGTACATCTTTATAAAGGTTATGTATTATATATTTCTCATAAAATTTCTATCGCTGCCCGAAAGTAATGTCGGCTGCAGCCAAGGCGGAAAGCGCGCTTTGAAAGAGCGGGAATGTTTGCACACACACACACGAGAGTGGGAAACAAGATCCGGCCTTCTTTAGAAAGGGAACCTAATTTTTTTTTTTGTAAAGTAAAAAAATACATTTTGGAATTCAACTTTATTTTTATTAACTAAATTAAAGCCGAGTTAGGATTGGAAATAATTTTCTATGGAATAATTATATCTTTAATGAAAATTTTACTTAATTAACACAAGGAGTAATGCAATTTTTTATCAAAAATAATTATTCTTGTTCAGTTTGGGGAAGAACGGTAATGATAACTTACGATAACTAAAATATGACGCATATACTTGTGATTTCAAAGTATTTAAAAACCGTTGTGAAAAACATCGTCAAGAACAGTACCATTGTTAGTTGTCGAAACATTTCGATTTGTGTTCATTTCGAGCTTGAGTTCATCAGTCAAAAAAGATTTGAATGGCTCGGCTTCTAGCAAACTGAAGTTAACTTTAAAATCACCACTCAAAATCATGGGAAGCGAGTGATAGTTTTTTTTAAGAGCAGAACCACCTTCGGTATATGGTAAAAGTAAAAAATGCAGAAAATCTTTAATTTTTTGAACCGTTTGATTCGGAGAAATGTATACGACTACCGAAATCACTGTTTGTCAATTTTCAAATTAGCATTCTGCCGCACATATGTCCCAAATATCTTGATTTACAATACCCAGTCCACTTGTTTGACGATAAGTAATATCCATATGAGGAGCCACAACATGTGAGTTGTTCTGTTTGCGATAGATCGCAACACCAGCTGCTATGTGGCCCGGTCGTTTAAATTGTACGCAGCAGTCGAAGTCAGGTGTCGAAACACGTTCGTCATTATCTAACCACGTCTCTACCAACAGGAGTAACGTACAATTTTGTGAAATAACGTCGAAATCTGTTTGGTGAGCCCTCAGACTTTGACAATTGAGCGTAAGGATCGCAAGTTTATCCTTGGTGAAGTCTAATAAGACTTGCTGGTATGTGCGGATTTAGAGTCAAGCGCAAACGAAACCGAGTTTTGAATTAGAATATTTTGAAATGCTAAATTTAACAATATAAAAAAGGCAGGCGGTTTGACGGCTACTAGAGTTGGACCCACGTGGATATATCTGGACAAGATCCAGCTAAAGGACTGAGCTTCTTCTCTGATCCTAAAGTGAGGGAAAAAAATATCCTACGGTCTATACCGTAAGGGGGGGGGGAGCGTGGAGCCCCTCCTGAATGAAGGAGAAAAAAACAGAACTTCACTGCAAGGGTAGCGAAGAGACACCACCAAGCACGCTGATTGGTCAAATTAAATAGCGCTCGCTTCCCCAACTTTCTGTTACACATTTCCGTCCCTTTTCACGAAATCACTCCTACAAATCTCCAGCAACCAAGAGGAAAGATGTCACACATAAAAAAAGGTGAACTTTAACACGCAAAGTACTTTACTACTTTCATATAACTTTTTTGCAACCGATATACATATCTGTAACACCAACTCTTCCTAATAAAGTAAGTTGTAGTCTTGAAAACAAACCCCCCTTTCTTATTTAAATTTCCTGACTACATTATTTTTTTTGACCGTCGTGTAGCCCACAGATCATTTTAAACGTATTGATGTGGCCCGCGGGTCATTGTGGATTTATTTATATGGCCCCTCAAGCGTTGAAGGTTGAAGAGCCCTAGTGTACAATATAATTAAAAACTGATGAAAAATTTTCCCCCTACAATCCTGTAGTTTTTAGCCAGCATGTAGTCATTCTATAGGTACCGATAAATTGGTGAGTTCATCACTTTGAAAGTTAGTTTGATACAATTCATATCTGCTTTCCCCAATAAAGAACTTAATTGGAATGAAAATATGCTTTACCGATGAACATTTCTTTTTCATGCTTTATTCGATTTATAATATCGAAAATATAGTCCCTAGGGGGTAAAATTGGGTTTTTTTATGTCCGAAGTCGTAAAATGCAGTGCTGACTAACCTCGTTATCTGATCCTGACTTTATTTTAATGTTGATTTTTTTTCTTTTTTTTTTTCTTCTTATTATTATTTTCTCTCCTTTTTTTCGAAGTTTCGTGGTGTTATGGGTCTATTCGCGACATTTTTCCTACTAATTCTCTTGATGAAACTTTGGGGCTAGCATTCACATTAATTCACAGCTTTCAAGAAGAACCCGTGATATGTAAATTAGTTTGACTATATAAAGTATATATATATATAGGCTTTGTAGATGTAAGATAGAAGGAGCCGGGAAGCTGTTTTTTAAGTGCGAATATTGGAATATTTCATTTACAAACCTAGCGCGAATCAAGGAAGTAGTTGCTTAGATTAAATTATTAGATTGAAGATTTAAGATAGTAGAATTAGAATTAGCTATAGGTTCATTAGCGCTTGTTCTCCTTATCTATTTCACGTAGTCGGGTTTACTTAGAGTTGGGTATTAAGAATAGAAAACGCTTTAGATATCACACTCCTAGGTTTCCTCTTGTAGTTTCACTTGTGATTGTTTAAGTGTGTGTTCAAGGAATAAATAAAACTAATTGTTATTATGGAATTTGTTGGTGATGCTTTGTTTCCCCCCACACCTAGGTACGCGCAGAACACAAAGAGAGAGAGAGGGGTGCCGATTAGGCCAGCGCCCCCCCCCCAAAAGTAATTCATGAAAATATGCTTTACCAATAAACATTTCTTTTCATGCTTTGTTCGATTTATAATATTGAGAATATAATCCCTTGGGGGTTAATTTTTTTTTTTTTTTTTTTGCAAAATTTGGTTTGCACAATTACGTCCAGAGTCGTAAAATGGAGTGCCGGCTAACCTCGTTGTCTGATCCTGACTTTATTTTAATGTTGGTTTTATTTTATATTTTTTAATTATTAATATTTCCTCTCCTTTTTATTCGAAGTGTCGTGAATTCGAGTCAGGAGACCCTTCACATAGTGGGGGCCGATACACTTTAAATCTATTGAGGCTCAACGTCCTCCTGTAGGTGTGGTGTTGTGAGAGAGAGAGGTGTCAGTTCAAGTGCCGTCCTCGTCATTTGATCGAGGTTCAAAATTACGAGGTCCGGGTCACCAACAATCTTCGTGTCATCCTAGAGTGTGACGTTAATAAAACTCTAAAATTCTCTCTTTCTCTCATTTTCATTTACCTTTGTTTTGATAATTTACTTAGAATATTGAATTTCGTAGTATTTTTTTTCTATAGTCAGGTAGTCAAGTAAGTGAAATGTAATAAAATGTTGGTCGTTACGAAGATATCTTTAATCTTCTTCCTCGGACACAGTTGAATTTACTGGGAACTACTTAAGAAAATATTCGTATCCCAGGTCGACTGAAGTGGCCGTGAATTCAGAGGGTGAAATCTCCCCCCAAACCAAAAGAGATTAGTCTCCCGTCATCCGCAGTAAAAGGGAAGATTCTATTCCAGAGTTCGTTTTACTCCTTTCCTAAAACAATCTTGGAATAAAAGAAAATATACCATAAAATTTTCGAAATGTTTTTCCCTTTTTTTCCCCCCGTGCAGTTCTTTTAGTACGTGAATTTTAGCCACGGGAGTGACATAAACAAGCGGAAGAAACGGAAAAGGGTGCAGCTCCTGACAACATCGTTTTCAATAAAATGTTTTATCGACGAAGGTCGAGAAAGTTCTCTCGATATATTTTTCACTGCTATCCTTTCTTACGTAATTAGAGCAAGGGAAAAAATTTTATTACATTTATTTTTAAATAAATAAACTAAATAACAGGAACGTTGCTTCTTGTTTTTGTATTCAATAAGAGGCCGTGGGTAGCCTAGTGGTTAAAGCATCGGAATCCAGATCGGACGGCCTGGGTTCGATGCCCGATGTCACCAAATATCTTCCGAGTACACTCGGAGAACGTGCTCGTGAAATCAGTTGATCCGAACGGTGTCGCTATCTATCGTGTTATACCGAGCCAAATCGTACTGTCACCTTCATGGGGGCTCAAAGTTTAGGCTAACGACAGGCGTAGATCTAGCCCGTTGCCATGATGAATTTCGTGGGCCTCGATCTGACTGAGTCAGACAGGCGGCATAAGTAACAACAACAGTATTCAATAGAGCTAAGCAAGTTGGTTCGGTAGCTTACTGGTAGCGGGACCATCTTTTAATCCTAAGTTTGCGGGTTCGGTCCCGTTTAGAATCAATAGATTTTCTGGATACGAAAATTCTAGACACTCATGTCGTATGATTATGTGGCATGTAAAACATCCCTCAAGTACCAATTTGGCTTTCGTCGGTGGCTTAAACGTAGAGCGTTAGCCTAAGGTTGCGGGTTCGATCCCGGTTGGAATCGATATATTTTCTGGATGCAAAAATCGTAGGCACGTATGTCATATCATTATGTAGCGTGTAAAAGATCCATTGAGTATCAATTTGGCTCTGGTACTCTAGACAAATCACGACAATATTTAGAGTTTGAATTTAATAAGTTGATGCATAAAAAATTGGATAGCTGGAGTCGCCACTAGATGATGCCACCAATGAAATGTCTCTCACACTTGGGGGACTTATCGTGTTTGCAGAGGCTTAGTTGCCAAAATGCAGCCGATTTTTGTTTTTAAAAAAAAAGCAGAGTATAACAAAAGTTTTAAAAATTTGATGCAAACTATTAACTTACAAATATTTTTAGGATTGTTGATGACTGCGGTAAGCGTGTGATCGGGGTCGCGAATATGTCTGGGGTTGTTGAATTGTAGTTCGAGGCCTGGTGCTACTAAAGCTCAACCGTGTAAAGCAGGCATCGGCAACCTATGCAAGCGCGGTACAATACTCAGTGGCACTCTTCAAATGTGTCGATTTTTAAATAGATAGAAATAAATAATTTTGAAATGAAACTTGTTGGATTAAAATCTTCCGGATAATGGAAAGTAAAGTTCTTGAAGATCACTCTAGCGATAAAACGACCGCTATTTTAAAATGCCATTGCTAGTGATATTTAATTATTTGAAGAGAGAAAATTGCAGGAACACACTGCTTTTCACTTTCGGTTTGACTTATTTATGCGAACAAATCTTTTCTCTTGAAAGCTATTTTGCTTTCGCAAAGTTTAACAGCTGAATATTTTGAATCCTGTCACAAGTTAGACCCCTGATATTGCAATATCTTTTGTAAAGCGGTGCAGAGACAAGGTTTGCATTAACATATTTATTTTTAATTTAACTACTGAAGAAATACTTATCTTTTATGTTACTTGTTTCTAATTTTAATAAATAAGGTTAAGAGATATAAAATATATGTACAAATTTATTTTTTATTTATGTTAAAGGAATAGTCATATTTTATGCTGTTTGTTTCTATGCCTAGTAAATATCTATAGAATAAATGATGCATAACTAATATATAATAAAACCCTTTATATATATCTGTGTTCTTGACATGCGTTGTAGCGGGAATTGCATTGTTTCAATTATTTCCTACTCTGAATCGTATTGGTAGATTGGCTTGGCACACTACAACGATATGGTTTCCTACTCCTGGTGCAAAGTATAGGTTCCCAAAAAAGGAACTTCTGGACCCCTAGAGGGTCCTTGTGACTGCTGGGGGATCGATGAATAATTAAAATTAAGGGGATGCGTGGGTTCAAATATGTGTAACTCATTTGCAGTATGAAAGTAAAAATAAATTAGTAATAATTTTTACGAGTTGAAAAAATTTAGAGTAAAAATTTAAAATTTTAGAATACAATGTGATTTAGATAGATGCACGGAGCACAAGGGATGACTAGTGGTGCAATGTGGAGGTCGGGTAGATCACGGGAGTGGCTGTCTATGGAACTATAAAAAGTAATATAAAAAAATTAAGACCATTCCTACTTAGGTCTACAAAGAAAATTTTAATTTCAACTTGTAAAAATTATTAAATGGTTACAATTAATATAAATATGACAGAATCACAACATTGACAAAATAGAAAGTGAATTTCCTAATAAAATAGTATAGTTAACTATATTCGACTAATAAAATAGCATAGTAAAAAAGAAAACGCATTCTCAGAAATCAGGCCATCACAGGTGGGATTCGAACCCCCGACCTTCACATTAGAAGTTCAAAGCGCTATCCATTGCGCTACAGGGACACATCAAACGATTTTCCTTTCTATATTTACTGTTATCTTTGTTTGTTACTATTTATTCATTTTTAAACTTAATTAATGAATTAATATTTGAAAAAACTGTGTTAACACTAAGTGTTCTCCACTACGTTTAAAGTCCACCGCACGAGGGGTGACAAGAACCAATGGCCGAATAGTAGTCCTGGATACATCCAAACAGAAATGATTCTGCGTCACGTGTTGCTTGGAAAGGCGAAGCGTGTTCAATCTTTAAAGATTGGGATATATGGGTTTTCTTAGTTCCAGCCTAGAGGCATCTAGGCTTCTACTTCAGTTATGAGGTGTTCCTATGAGAGGGTAAATAAAGTGAAAAAATAGAGAATGAGTCGACTGAGCTAAAAATAGCATCAGCGGTCAGGAGGGGAGGGGTGGAGGATTCGTTTCGGGTAGAAACGAAGAAACAGTTTTTCGACTTGCGTTCTTCACATGGTGAGGGGCTGGAATTTTTAGAAACCGGGGTGAATACTGGAAGCTTGATGAGGCAATCGATAGGTTGAATATGACAGGTTCACGAAGTTGAGCTGATCGTCGGGTTGTCGTGGTTTTGGATTGAGGAATGGAAATTTGCAGACAGGTTAGCTATGAGGGTGTGGATGGGTTCGTGAAGTACTGCTCTAGGGATGTAGCTTGGTGCTCTGGCAATTATGCAATCTTTAAAGAGACACGAAATGGGGAAGCCCAGATGCTTCGACACTCTACGATGCCCCAACACAGACTCTCCAAAAGACTCCCATACTTTCTCTCAGCCTGGTTTCCAAATTCACTCGTACGCTCTTGCCCCCTACAGTGATCTATCAAGATAACGAGCCTCCCAATGTCGTCCTAACGCATGTCAGTCATCCTGACACCTCTTCAGTAGTGTGCCTAAACACTTGAGAACTGGTGTGGAAGGACTGAAGACGTTCCTTATATTTGGATGCTCACAATAGTGTGTAGTGCAGCGGTCTCCCATCCACGGACCGGTATCGGACCGTGGATCAAATATTTACGGGCTACCGACGAAACATTAAATTATTTCTATTTTATTTCCTGAGGTGGATTTCTCTTGGATTTGTGCGATTTTTCATGGAAATAACTTTAAATGCCATGCTAAATTGCTTTATATCCATTAATTGATGTTGCATTTTATTCTGAAGGCATATTTAAATACAATTAAATTTAAATTATTAAGGGGAGATATGGTACGATTTAAACAAATTTTTTTAATTTAAGGATTTTCAAAAAAATTTTGGTTGCCTCCTACGTGTGTATTGTTTGTAAAACAGATTTTCTGCTCAAATTTTCTTAAAAAGCTGTCGTGCCCCTGTCCTATCTTGGACTGAGTTCACATTGCCCGGCGTGCCTGGTGTGGAAAGAAACATATCATCACCAACAAAAGCCATAACAATAATTATTTATTGTAGACAGACAAATACAATTAACAAGCACAAGTTCAAACTATAAGTCGAAACCCTGGAGTGATTATCTAATCCCTATATTAATCTTGATACTCAAATCTAACATTCAATTCTAACCTTCAAATCTAATATTGCCTACTAAGTTATCTCAGCTATCAGAATTGACAAAGGAGACGAACCCTTACTAACGTAAGGTCGGTACTAAATCTAATCTCTTTGATTTCTTCAATGATTAATAATATCAAAAATACTATCTAATACGTGCTAAGCTCGCTGAAGAGATCCGTAGACAATACTTACATTTAATTTGGCAATTCCTTCTCCTTCTCTTTCTTACTAAATCTAGACTTTATATAGTCGAACTCATTAGCATATCACTATCTCGTGTTTTTCCCGAGGAGGCTGTGAAATAGAATAATTGCTGGCCCCAAAGTTTCCCAAGAGGATTAATAGAAGATTGACGCGGATAGACCCGTCACAAAGCTAACCATTTAATTTTTTAAGGAAAGAATTTTTAAAGTGATTTTAAAATGCTACTCCTCCTAAAAAAATTTACGTACGCGATTGAAATTTGATTAACAAGTACATCAAATTGTGTATAACAAAAATTGGTACGCCTTTTGCGATAACATGATTGGTATTCGCACAATACTTCTTTTTATGAATGCTTATTGAAAATTCCTTAAAAAATATACAAATTATGAGTTCGCTTATTTTTAAAAAATAATTATTGCTTTGATTCAAAAATGCATACCAACTTTTTTTACATGTACTATTAGCAATAGGCAAAAAAAAAGTTCAAAGCATTTGACACGATAGAAAAAAAGCCTTAGCATTTTAAGTGAAGACAGACTAGTTATTATATCTTTCCGAGATAAGTCAGTTTAAAATTTTGATTTGCCATAGGAATGTGAATAAAAACGAACGTAACAGCTATCATAATTCTGCGTATTTTAAGTTTAGAGCTTTCAAATTTTGTCAAGTTATAGAAATGTATGTAAAAAATAATTTAAGCTAAAAAAATTCAATTTAATTTTTTCACTGATTTTTGTTATTTGGATCGTACTGTGTCCCCTTAAATCAAAACAATCTAAAATACAAACAATTAGCATCTCACCCACCTCGGTAAAATGATCAAGCGTTGACCGGTGCGAGGCGATAAAATGTTGGGAAGCACTGGTGTAGTGCCAAAGTTTCGAGAGTAGGAATCCAGCTGAGGTGTCGTCTTCGTCAGTCCGCCGCCCAAATCCTCGAATAGCTAAACAGTGCCACGCTAGTATCCATTCACTGATTCACTTTGCATGTGTGTGTGTGTATATATATAAATATATATATATTTGTGTGTGTATATATATGTGTGTGTATATATATATGTGTGTGTATGTGTGTATATATATATGTGTGTGTATATATATATATGTGTGTGTGTATACATATATATGTGTGAATATATATATATGTGTGTGTGTATATATGTGTTTATATATATGTGTATATATATATATGTGTGTGTGTATATGTGTGTATATATATATATATGTGTATATATATATATATGTGTGTATATATATATGTGTGTGTATATATATATATATATGTGTGTGTGTATATATATATGTGTGTGTATATATATATATGTGTGTATATATATATATGTGTGTGTATATATATATGTGTGTGTATATATATATATGTGTGTGTATATATATATGTGTGTGTGTGGATATATCTCTGTATATCTATATATATAAAGGAGAAAAGCGACTCACTGACTGACTGACTGACTAATCACGAAATCTCTGGAACTATTCAACCTACAGACTTGAAATTTGGTAGACATGTTCCTTTGATAGAGTAGACATCAGCTAAGAAAGGATTTTCCGAAATTCGAAAGGCAAGGGGCTAGTTAAGGGAAAGTTAAGGGCTTTAATAATAATTGTTTCCATGTTTAAACTACTTGATGTACAATCTTGAAATTGGGTATAAGCGGATTCCTTTAAGAGAGTAGAGATCCTCTACTAAATGAGTTTGCTGAAAATCGACCCCCAAGTGGCGTTGCAGGGGCTTAGGGGGCGTTATAGATAATTATTTCCATTTCTAAACTATTTGACGCACTGTCTTTAAATTTGATATATAGATTCCTTTCGTAGAATAATGATCAGTTACAAAACGGGTTTTGTGAAAACAGACTCATAAGTGGCGTTGTGGGGGATTAAGGGGCGTAATAGATAAATATATCCGTTTTTAAACTACTTCACCTACCTGCTTGAAAATTGGTACGTAAGTTTCTTTCCTGGAGTAAATATCCGCTACAAAATGGGTTTTGGGAAAATTGACCCCCAAGGGGTGTTGCAGGGGCGGGGGTTTAAGGGGCGTTATAAATTCCTATTTTTAAGTTATTAGATGTACAGTCTTGAAACTTAGTAAGCAGATTCCTCTCATAGGGTAGAGATACGCTAAAAATGGGTTTCGTGAAAATTGCCCCCAAGTGGCGTTGAGGGGACTTAAGGGGCGTTATAGATAATTATTTCCATTTTTAAACTATTAGACGCACAGTCTTTATATTTGATAAAGAGATTTCTTTCAGAGAGTAGAGACCAGCTATAAGAAGGTTTTGTGAAAACAGACCTCTAAGTGGCGTTGCAGGGGAATAAGTGGCGTAAGAGATAAATATTTTCGTTTTTAAACTATTTGACCTACCTGCTTGAAAATTGGTAGGAATGTTTCTTTCGTGGAGTAAATATCCGCTACAAAACGGGTTTGGAGAAAATTGACCTCCAAGGGGTGTTGCGGGGGTTAAGGGCAGATATAAATAATTATTTCTTTTTTTAAACTATTAGACTCACAGTCTTGAAATTTGGTTAGCAGATTCCTCGCATAGGATAGAAATACACTGCAAAATGTGTTTTGTGAAAATCGACGCCTAGGTGGTGTTGCGGGGGTTCAAGGGGCGTTATTGATAATTTTTTTGCATTTTTAATTAATTGGACGCACAGTCTTCAAATTTTGCTAAGCAGATTCCTTTCATAGAGTGCAATTCCCCTACAAAATGGGTTTTGTGAAAACAGACCCAGAAGTGGCGTTGCGGGGGCTCAAGTGGCGTTATAGACAATTATCCCCATTTTTAAACTGTTAGACGTACAGTCTTGAAATTTGATAAGCAGATTCCTTTCGTAAAGTAGAGAACCGCTACAAAATGGGTTTCGCGAATATCAACTACTAAGTTTAATTTCGGGAGATTAAGAGGCGTAATCGATAAATATTTCCATTTTTAAACTACTTGATCATCCTGCTTGAAAATTGGTAGGCATGTTCCTTTCATGAAATAGAGTTCCTCTAACAAAGAGTAAAACAAAAATTGATCCCCAAAGATGCGAGGGGTCAAGAGGAGTTACAGAAAAAAATGCCTGTTTTTAATTGTTAGACCCATATATTTGAAATTTGTTAAGCATGTTTCTTTTGTTGAATAGGGATCCACTAAGAATAAATTTTAAGCAAATCAAGAGTTCTGGGGGTTGCAGGGGGTTACTGGGACGTATTGACAAAAAAATTACTTTTTTCGAGCTACAAGGACTATAATAATGAAATTTGGTTTGCATTTTTCTTTTGTTGAATTGAAATCCGCTAAGAGCAGTAATTTTGGAAAACGACTCTCAACGGGATTACGGGGATATTTATAGTAAAACTTTTGCTTTTTTCTGTTAGATTTAGACTTGAAATTTGGCTTGCATGTTCAATTTACGGAGTAGAGATCCACCAAAAATTGGTTTTGCGGGAATCCACTTGGTTTTTGAGTTACGAAAGAGCAAACATCATTCTATGCTTCAATTTTAGAGATTTTTAGAAAATACAAATTAGATGAGTTCTGCCCTTTTTTTTATCAACAGGTGACAGTTACAGGTATAAGTATATTTTTCAATTCAATCGAATTCCTAATGCTAGGACTTAGATATCTATAATTTATACATATATATAAGCAGTAAAAATTTATAAAACATCATGAAATACCCAGCGAAGCGGGCGGGTAACAGCTAGTATATATATATATATATATATATATATATACTCTATAAATTAAGGATAATGAAGTTCAGGCAAATAAAGAGACAGAGGCAAAACAAATTTGACTTATTTGTAAGGTCTATTTATTAAACAAAAGGTAAAGAGCAAAAAAGATGCTATATGTTTGACATAATTAATAAAAATTGCAATTTTTACTCCCCGGAGCAAATTTCAAAAAAGAACCTATTTACAAAAAAAACAGTATAACATGGTTAGTATGATGGTTAATACGGAGTATGTCTCCCGGACGATGCAATACAGGCCTTACAACGCCTACGCATGCTGAGTATCAAATTATCAATCTGATCTTGGGGAATATTACACCACTCATCAAGCAATGCCCTCCGAAGATCCGGTAGACAGGTGGGAGGGGGATGACGGGCTGCAATTCGTCGGCCAAGCATATCCCACACATGCTGTATTGGATTCAAGTCCGGTGAGTATGCTGGCCAATCCATACGGGTGATATCCTCCGATTGGAGGCATTCGTCTACAATGTTTGCACGGTGAGGACGGGCGTTGTCATCCATAAATAGAAATTCAGCACCCATGGCGCCCCGAAACAAACGTACATGTTGTTCCAGAATGACATCCCGATAGATGTGGCCTGTCATCGTTACACTCTGAACATGCAGGTCAGTTCTGGAACCAAGAATAATTCCTCCCGGAAACAAGCCATCCTGCACCACCGTAACGGTGTCGTTTAATGGTGTTCTCTTGGTGGTAACGGGTACCTGGCGCTCTCCATATGAAAGTCCAGCAAGAATCAGACTGCAAACTAAACCTGGACTCGTCGGAAAACATCACACAAGACCACTGTTGCGGTGTCCACAATGCATGCTCTCTACTCCAGGTTAATCGCAGGCGACAGTGAATTGCGGCAAGGGGAACACATCTGACAGGCCTACGAGCATATAGACCAATGTGCCCTAAGCGTCTGTACACGATCTGCCTTGAAACTGTCGTACCGGTAGCTGACGAGATAGGTCTGATGCAGCGCTCCGTCTGTTTCAATTTGGCAGTAACTGCCAAATATCGGTCCTCATTCGGCGTTGTAACTCGGGGGAGACCTGTGCTGTAACATCTACTCACATTATTATCATCTTGGAATCGTTGCCAAAGCCTGGAGATGACACTCTGTTTGATTCCAAGTTCCTCGGATACTTCCAGCTGGGTACGTCCACAATTCAGTCGTCCGATAATTCTACTACGTAAAAAAGCATCCAAATGCTTCCTTTGTGCCATAACTATGCGGTTATTGCACTGAAAGGCTTTTAAAACGCTTGTGAACAATTTTACTTCTTTTCCACCATTCCATATATACCCCTCTCGTACACTCTCGTTATTGTGACGTACTATCCGCGCCCTTTGCTGGTTTCCTGTAATTTGCATATTCTTCTTCAAGATGTGTGTGATAATTCTACAGGTGAAATTTTTATTTTAGAGTTCAATTTCTGTGTGATTCTGAATTATCCTTAATTTATGGACATGAGTGTATATATGTGTGTGTGTGTATATATATATGTGTGTGTATATATATATAGTATATCTGTGTGTATACATATGTGTGTGTGTGTGTGTGTGTGGTTTTTTTTCTCTAATTCGCGATTTTACTTACACCTTCACCGAATTCACAACCAAAACCATTATATAGACTACCACGACCACTTTTTAAAGAGCAGAGAAAACTATATACTCTCATTGGCAGTTATGTCTCGAGAGTTCCTATTATTTCACATAAATTGTACTTTGAATGAAGACTACTCGCGCGCGGAGGAATCCCTCCATCCTATGCCTCAAAACCACAGCGTTACATCATTTCTCTCAATTCAATTGATTTTTGTTTTTTTTACCGTGAAAACACAAATTTGAAAAACCATTTCCGTGGCTCTATTTTATATTTGAAAACGATTTTCTTTTTGAGGGTGGAGGCACTCACTCCAACGGTTGCTGGAGCACAACAGAAATCTTTCGTTGGATAACGGGAGGGTGTAAAACAACTGGAAATCGTTCCATCTTTTCATTTCATTTTCTGTCACTCAATAAAATGAATCGCGAATCAAACGGAAGATGATTTTGTTTCAGAAAAAAAAACCCATTTATTTATTTATTTCGGAAAAAGGGTGATTACTCAAAAATTCCCATCTTGAGCATCTTGTTGCTCGAGACACGAGTTACTGCTTAAAGCTCTGAAAAACCTCAGCCAAGTTTTGAAAGAATTTCTCCGCAATGGGAGACAATTTATTTATTTATTTTTTTTTTGAAAATTTATTTCAAGATAATTTTTTATATTTATTTTCAATAGGACTTTTGTTGGGTTTCATTTTTGTTGAAGACAGAGAACGCGTTTATTTGCTGCTTTCATTTGTTGTCAACAATACTGTGGAAGAAAATGAGATAAAAGTTTGATCGTCCGAGAATTCATTCTTCAATAAATATAGGGTTATTCGTAAATTACCTCGGTTTGAAAATTGATAGTTTATCAATCAATGCGATAGTTTAGTTCTTGCGACGCTCAGCATGATACTGTCAACGTTATTGACAGCCCATGTTAACCGAAAACCGCCTATTATATAAAGGCCTATTTTTCGCACCCCTCCCCCCTTTCAGGATGACGTACAAGAACTGTTAATAACGTCGATAGTACCATGCGTTTAATAATAATCTCGAAATGAAAGGAATTAAAGGGCCGTGGGTAGCCTAGTGGTTAGAAAATCGGTTTCCAGACAGATGCCCGATGCCACCAAATATCCACCGAGTACACACGGAGAACGTGCTCGTTAAATCAGTGGGTCAGAATGGTGTCGCCATCTATCGTGTTGTACTGAGCAAAATCGTGCTGTCACCTGAATGGGGCTCAAAGCTAAGGCTAACGACAGGCATAAATTTCTAACCCTTAGCCGCGATGAATTTCGTGGACCTTGATCAGGTGGCATAAGCAACAACAACAACAACAGCAACAAAAATTTGCTATGAGCATAAACGTACTTTTTTTTGTTTGTTAACGTGGAATATATTTCGTGAGTCAAAAAACATTTCAAATAAGTATGTGTAATGTTCGAGTATGCCTGCTTCCCTCTAATCCCCCTTGTCTTCTCTCGGACCCGGCTAGATGTATGGGGAGAACTGAATGATCAGTCGACATGATTCACTCAAATTATTTTACTGACACAAAATATCAAGCAAGCACAATAATAATCCAATTAAGATTGTAGGTCAATACTAAGAGCGAGAAGGTGAGACCCGTTAGCCCGGGGATAATAGTTACGGACCCTCAAATAATTTCTACGATAACTTATACAAGCTCAACTCCAACTCACGCTAACAAGTTATTGTCTTATTTCTATTGAAAGAGTGCTCACAATACCTGCAATCTTGTCGAGTCGAAGTCCTACTGTTGAGGTCTTAAACAGTGATACTTGACGGGATCAAATCCGATCCGATTGATCCTCACTGGGAAATCTTCACTACACACTTTTATAACACTGCATTGCTGTTATCCGCACTGCAATAACTCACGATCCTCTACTCACTAACTCCCAAAACTCGCGAATACAGAATTTATATAATGAACTTAATTTGCATAATCACGTTTTCTTACCTTCGGTGAAAGTTGGTTGAGAAAAATATTTCTCTAAAAGAGTCCCCAAGGTGTTAGTATGAGTCGCGTATAGATCCGTCACCTATGTCATTTTTTTAGAATGCAGTTTTATATACTTGACTGAAATCAATGAGTCTGTGCCGAAATGAATTCTTGGGGACTTTAACACAAACTGCTACAGGGAGATTGGTGTCACTGAAAACCTGCTGTATAGAGGAGGCTTATGCACGTTAAAGGTGTCTAGGAGCAAACATCTTCTCATTGATGTGGTGTGGTAGTTAGGAAAGAACGGTTCCAGGTCGGATGTCTTCCTCGCCACTTGATAGAGGCTCAAATAATGAGGTCTTTCGTGTAGCTGAATAGTGCGACGTTAACTCCTTAAACCAGTGCTTCTAAAACGTCCAGTATTTGAAACCCAGTTTTCAATCATAATTTTCTTCGACCCTCCTCCATACCATAACAATATATTGAATGTAATACAATGTACTTTGACGCTAATACGACCTCAAATGTATACCGTACAAATTACCAAGATAAGTAATAAATTTTGCGTATGTTACCCTTAAGAAATGGATATTTTAAATAAATTACTTTTAAATAATAATTTTTAAAAAAATCTTTAAATTTCACCTTTTGATATGCTTGCGCCCCCTCGTAAGGTTATCACGCCCCCCCCCCCCGAGGGCTTGCCTCACAATTTGAGAATCGCTGCCTCAACGTACAACGTATGGGCTACCGAAAGGGCCGCAACTGGGTTGCCCGTATGCTGTACGGGCACTGATATTTTCTCTTTTGTTTTTCCTTTGAATAACGCTTATTTTGAAATCTTATGTTGTATTACTTAGTACTAGTACTTTGAAAAGTTGATGCAGTTTTTCTACCATACCGAAATGCCTTTCATTCGGCATTTGTTTGTGGTGAAGGCAGGTGTGGCTCTAGGGCTGGACAAACCGGATACCTGCACAGGGCGGAAAATTTTAAAGGCGGCATTTGGATCGAATTTGAAAAAGAAAAAAAAAAATTTTTTTGTTACAAAAAACTAAATATATTTTCTAAAATATTATTGGGTGTGGATTTGATATTTCTTTCAACGTATTTCCTTATTTTTCTTTACTCTGTATGTTTAACGTCTGTTTTCTTTTATGTTGAATCTTGAAGGATTCGAGGCGGGAGTATAAGTTAAATCATGAAATTTGATATGCTAACTCCTTTTCCACTAGTAACTTTCACCCCATCCCAGAAAGGGGTCACAACGGACATTCCTTTCACCTTCACGATGTCCGGTGTCAGGTATCCAAAAGGGGACAGGAGTAATAAGAGTTTTTGGTAGATAGAGAGCAACAGGAGATGTTTTATTTTAGTCTTGAATGTAGCTACTACAGTTTATATAAAATAATAGCTTGTGATCTCCACCATCAGCCAAGCAGTCCTCAACCAGCAAGTTAATATCACACTGTCGTCTCAACATCAGAGATTTTTCTCTGCCAGGTGCGGGATCGAGAATTCCTAGTAACCCATATGTCAGCAGAAATTTCCGTGGCTTCCCACCAACAGAAAACTCTTTTTCGAAGAAGTTGGCTTACTGAAATGGGTGATTTCTTCTTTCACATTATAGTCGTTTGAAATAATAAAAGGTAATAATGGCCTTAATTTCGAATTATTTTGTATTTCTTAAGATTATGAATATATATATATATATATATATATATAGCCGGTCCTGGGTGAAGGTGGGCATTAGTATGGTGTTTAGTTATAAAGACAAAAATGTCCTTTTTTTTTCTTTTTCTTTTTGAAGCATTTTGGGTAAAAAAAATTACCGCTTAAGGGGTTAATATAACTCTCACTCTAACTCATTACAGGAAGATAGAAGAAGACCAATTATGGCTTTTGTCGGCTTCTAGAGGTGGATAAGGTATCCAATAGGGGTGGATTTTATTTGTTCAAATTGAACGATTATTCTTTTCTGAAATTCTTAGTTAAACTAGTTGAATTCGGTTGTACATGTTTCAAATTCTTGTTCTAGCAAGCAATATTATAAATCGCAGCCATGGGAGGAAACAGGACAACTTTCTTGACTTCCGAGTTTTGTTGAGTGAATCCACTCCGAAAAACGACCCGTAAAGAAATCATGTCGCGAACTTTTCGTCCATTGGGTTACAATGCTTTCTACTTCCCGTCGTCAAGAACGACCTGCGAGCAAGAGACAGATAATCGAGAAATAAGGATAGGAAGGACCGAGGAGAAAACAATCGAACAAAGATATAAAGTGAGCTTCGGGGGGATCAGATATAAGAAAAGGAGGAAAGCGTTGTCTCCAAACTTTTAAAAGCAAGAGCCTCGGTCGTAAAATAAAGACACGGGAATCAAACAGGGAGGCTTTATTTTCACTTTTTATAGGTCAGATGAAAAATTCTGATTTGGATTGGATCATACCTTTCGTTTGGATTTTGCGAAGGGGTGGAGTTCCCCTCTGCTTCAACTTGAATAGACTCGCCATCCCCCTTACTTTCATTCAGTTGTTATATTTATCTCTGATTACATCACGTTAGAACGTTGCTATTGGCGTCGACAGGCGCATCAACCTTTCATAGTTTTTGACTTATGCGGGAAGGTGTTACTTAGCCGTAACACTCTAAAATTTTGGGATATTATCTAATATTCAAGTTTTATGCAACATTTTTTTTTCATGCAGAGTCAAAGTTAGGTGACATTTTTTTTTCCAACCCCGATTTAAACAAAAAACATCAATTTTAACTAAACCAACCAAAATTTTAACTAAACCAACTTTATCAAACGCGCGAGCCGCATGCGGCCCACAACGAACATTTTTGCGCCTCGGCTAATAATCGGCTAAAAAAATAAAATAACAAGCCGACACAAAGAATAAAATAAGATAGGTAGAATTCGCTAAACGTTATTTTTTCTTTAATTGTACTCTTTTTTTCTATTACTTAACAATATGCGTACATTTATTTCGAGTCTATTAATTTTTTTAACATTAAAAACATTAGGCCCTCAATTTAAAATAAAACAGAACTTGCGGCTCGTAATATCATATGAGTTTCACATGCCTGAACTATACCATCAGAGGTTTTTGGTCCATTTGTGACACTAATGAATATGATGGCAATGTAAGATCACGTCAGGGAAAAAATCATTGTAAAATTATGAAATTTGAGGTCACAGTAGCTAACGATGTGATGGAGAATGTCACTTTTTCATATTTTTTTTTTACAAAAAAAAAAAAAAATGAATAAAAATTAATTAATTAAAAAATTATAAAAAAAATAGGCTCGTTTTTACTTAATTAATTGATATGGATTTTTTTTAAAAATTTTCTCAGAACAGACAGGACCTTTTCTTTCATCCCGTGACAGTTTGCCATTGAGTTTCGGAACACCCTGCATATGATATAGGGGTTGCCCAATTGAAAAGTGGACAAATTGAATAAAAAGAATACCTTTCTTGGGAATTAAAATAAATTGCCATGTATATAGTAACACAGGTCCCATAATTTCAGTAGTAGATCTATGCCTTTACTCTAAAAAGAACATAATGGATTCTTCAGGAAGTCCTGCCCAACTTCCTTCACTTCATCGTCTAAATAGAAACGTAATGCTCTCTTAAGTGGTCTAAAAGCCTAGAAATCACAGAGTGACAAATCCGGACTGTACGGAGGGTGTTCTAAAATTTCCCATCGGATTTTATAAAATTTCCTTGGTTTCGCTGGAGACTTGAGGGTGAACATTGTCATGGAGATCAGATATCGTCTGCCGCCCTTCTCAAAAACTTTTACACCAACTGTTCCTAGACGTTCGACCTAAACAGTGCTCGCAATAGAATGCCATTATTTCTCGATAGATGTCCGCATTAAACTCACCTCCTCCTATCAATAACCAGATTATCACGCGTTGTTCCGATCTGGACACATTCCTATATGGCTTAACTTTACTTCTGATTAATTTCCTCTGCCACTTACAAATTTCATTGTTAACCATCGTATATGGTGAACCCTTCCTAATGTAATTTGTGTCCCTGTTTGGTAGCTTTGCTAGAGCTTCACTCAATCTGACGCAGTAATCATATGTGACCACTTTTTATGTGGGATATATTTCAATTATTACAATAGTTGTTTATCATTGTATTTATTTTCATTTGTTTCCTCTTTGTAACAAACAGAATTACAATTATTTTAACCCCTTAAGGCATGATTCTTTTCTTCAGAAAAACTGGTAAAAATGATGGAGTATTTTGGACAGAAAAAGAATATATAAGTGTGTAGGGCAAGTTATTTTTTGCAATGTCAGCTGTGTGGGGGGTACTAGGGTTCGGGGGGGGGGCAAAATTAAAACTAGGGCTAGCTGGGGGTATTCTTACTAGAGCAGATCTCAGCCAGCCATTAGAAATAAAACAACGCGAAATAAAAATCGCCCGAGGACAAATTAGATGGTAACTTTCACTCTTGTCAGACACGGACAAATGCATTAAGGGGTTATTACAAAAAAGTATTCTTTGAAAATTTAAATTTTTGTCAATGGTTTATGTTTTATTAAATTATTTTTCTTTCTTACTTTTTTTTGGTTATGTTGGTGTAGTTTAATTCACCATAGGCCCTTATTAAATCTGTTTTAGATAGTTTTTTTTTTAAATTTTACTTCTTAATTATTTTCTTTTCCATTTGAAGGGTGCCTAATATAATATATGTTATATTTTGCCAAATGCTTTATAATGCCTAAGTAAAGAATTATTTACTTCTGGTTTATTTATTTCTAGTTATTTGTCTCGATGTCCGCGTAGAACAGAAACTACTGCTATTACACACTATTCAGTTATAATAGATATTCCTTTATTTTCATCTTTTCGCATCTTAATATTCTTTCGTTTAGGTTCAAATACATGTTTCTGTTAAATTATTCGTTACTGAGTACGTGTGAAGCCGAATTGCAGTTCGCTTAAAATTATAATGTGAGAACCCATTTAGAAAAATTATTTTAAATTTTTATAAACACTGCCATTGGATTTTCCTTCCTTAAAAATATTATGATTGCTATAATAGCGGAGTCAGGTGTCATGGAATAGTCTGGTAATATGGAAAACCGAGGTTTTGGCTCTGTAGCTGCTAATGCGTGGAAAAATATTGAAGTACTGAAGAAAGACTCTCATTATGTATTGCAGTGAAATTTGAAAACTTGTTGTCATACCACTCGCTACAAATCAAACTGAGTTTTTCGATTTTTAAACGTTTTTGTAGGTATATTTCAACCTACTAATATACATAGGACTTAAACATTAAAATTAAGCATATAATGTACACTAAAATAATTGTAGTTTGTAATACTGTGGTTATTTTTTTTTTTTTTTTTTTTTTTTTAGCTGACAATGTTTTGTCCTTCAGTTTAAAAAGCAGAGGTTCCCAAACTTTTTTATCTCATAGACCCCTTGACATGTTTTTAGGTTTGGGAAATTTTGAATGAAATTTTGCAAAGTCATCAACTTAAATGTCTTTTTGACAGATGGTATAGAGCTACACTTAACTTAAAACATTTAAATTTCTAACTGTTGTGAAGTATAGTGTTTAAAACTTGAGACACACATCTTAATTAAATTAAAATTTAATTAATAGTTTTAAAAAACTGTTATATCAAGTAACTGAGCAATAAGCAAACGCTTTTAATGGGAGAGATGAATCTGATACTTCATCCGTTCTGATGCTTCTAAAATTGCTGATATCCGTTTCTCAATTTTATGTTAGATCTTTTTACTGCCTATTCCAACTAGTTCCTCTTGTAATACGACATTTACTCTTTCTTTCAATGTGGCCTTATGAATTAATTGCCAAATGTGGTGTTACCATATATATATATAATAGATTGTATGTGACAAATTGGTAAACTAGGAAAACTCAGTACGTCCAATATTATATATACTCTTTAGCTTAATTATGACCTGAAACGCCGAAATGAAGGTCCTTGCAACTGCACAATAACTTCATTAAATTTAGTAAATAAATCCGTTAAACTGGTTTCCACTTGATTAGATTTTCTTTTAAAATTAAATTCATGATCTGGTTTAATCAGAGTCACTATCGTAGACCCCCAAATTATTTTTGATAAGTAACACCTTTACTCTCGGTTGCTGGATATTTGTTGGAGTGATTTCATGAAAAAGGACGGAAATGCGTAACAGGAAGTCGGGGGAAGCGCGCGCTGTTTGATTTGACCCATTCAGCGCCTTGGGGGTGTCTCATCGCTAGTCTCGTCTCGGGGTCCAATTCTAGTAGCAATTAAGTTGTGTGTGAAATCTGAGGATATATTTATATATGTGTAAACTATATATTAACAATTAGATTTCTTGTTAAACGTCTGACAAAGCTCATCATTCTTTAAAAAAAATAGGAGTAATTAATATGGAATTATTTGAATAAATATTTAAGTGCTTATCATTTTCGTACTTTGAGGTTAATTCCTGTCACTGTCAATATAATATTTTTAATTGTGATTTTAAAAAAAAACTAACTAAGTAAACGGGTATTTTTGATTTTCTCTAATATTTCCAATTTTTAAGCATGCGCTTTGACGGTGTCTCTTCGCTACCTTCGTCTGGAGGGTCCAACTGTAGTAGCAATTAAGACGCCCGCCTACCGCACATACCAGCAAGTCTTGTCATTTTGGTGGTCGCATGCATTTCTCCGAATCAAACAGTTCAAAAAATTAAAGATTTCCTGCATTTTGTACTTTTGCCGTATACCGAAGGTGGTCTTTTTTTAAAAAAAGAGCTATCACTCGCTTCCCATGATTTTGAGTGGTGATTTTAACGTTAACTTCAGTTTACCAAAAGCTGAGCCACTCATAACTTTAAGATGAACTCAAGCTCGAAATGAACACTAATCGAAATGTTTCGACAACTAACAGTGGTACTGTTATTGACGCCGTTTTTCAACGATTTTTAAATACTTTGAAATCACAAGTATATGTCTCATACTTTAGTTTTCATAAATCTATTGTCTCCGCTCTTCCCCAAATTGAACAATTATAAATATTTTTGATAAAAAAGCTACATTACTCCTTGTGTTAATTAAATAAAATGTTCATTAAAGATATAATTATTCGATAAATTAAAGTCTAAAATATAATTATAAGATATAATTAAAGTCATTATTGCGTATTTACCATGATAACAAGTCAGATGTTACACATCATATGCGACTACTGTAAGACTTTTCTTTTTTTGCGGTCGTCGACCCCGTGCATGTTGTCATAGACCCCTGGGGGGTCTATGTAGACCACTTTGGGAATCACTGGTTTAAAGGCTCATTTTTCAAGATGATGTGTCGGGTATTCCGTAATACCCAACGTGTAGCAAGGAATCGTTCCATTCGGATGTCATAGATTTCATGTCATCCACTAAAGAACCTTAAAACAAAGATGCTGAATGTACCTTCTGTGTGTAACGGAAAATTTTCCAACGAGCGGAAATTTAGGTTCAATGCCTCATCTGTTTTATTTGGGCTCCCCTTGCTTGTACTGGAGCAGAGAAAGATTACATTTGTGACTTTTAAAAACATGGCTTTTATAATTAACAAATAACTACGTTTTATGAAGGCTTAATTAGTTTTCCAATGATTTAAACCTTCTATTCCATATTACTTGACTATTCCATAACACCCTCCATTTATCTCAGTTTCCTTTAAAATAATTTTTATAACAACAAAATAAATATCATTTCTTTTGACAAGTGATAATCTCTTACAATCGTTTATAGCAAAGGTTCCCAAATTTTTTTGTCTCGTAGACCCCTTGCCATGTTTTTCGGTTGGGGGAAGACCCCTGCTTAATAAATATTGAATATTTGCAAATTTATCAACTTAAATTCTTTTTAACCGCTGGTACTACTACTCCTACTTTAAAAGAATTACATTTCTGACTGTATTGAAATATAGTGCTTAAAATTTAAAAAGCATATGTTTTAATTAAATTTAAATTAATTAATAAATAAAACTGTTAAATAAACTAACTAAACAACAAACAAATTATTTTAATGGGAGGGATGAATCTTTAGCACTACAACATCAATTTTCAACATTCGGTATCAATCTTGTCTGGTATAATTTTAAATCTCCTCTTTTAATATAGTGTCCAGTTTTTTTCTTTCTTTTTTTTTCTTCGAGTTTGGCAACCGCGCTGAAACTCCTTCATTCTAGGAAAAGCAATGAAAAACTTCTTTACAATATTCCATAAGTTGGGACAAATAACACGTTTGGCTTTTTAAAGCCAAAATTGCTGGCATTTGTTTCTAAACTTTCAGATATTAGTTAGTGCTTATTAGTTCCTATTGTAATTTGACATTATTTTTCAATATGACCCTATGAATTCATTGCCTGCTGTGGTATTGCCATAGTCAAAGCATTCCCAAACCTGGTTTCAAAATCTAAATAAAAGGCATTAAAATGTTGAATGTAGGTTAAAACGCTCTAATAGACTGTCACAAATTTAGAAAATTTGGGACCTCCAGTATTACACTTCTTTAGCTTAAATCCGGAAAGAAAAGCTGAAATGTTTCTTGTTTTAATAAAATGTATGCTGTCACCTTGCAAATGCAAATTAATCTCATTAAATTTAGTAAATAAATCTGTTAAATTGGTAAAATTTCGTTTACACGTAATTATAAATTTTCTTTTAAAATTAAAGTCAGGATCTAGTTTAATGAGAGCCAGTATACTTACACCTCATGGACCCCCAAATTAATTTTTGGCTGACGTAGACCCCTTGGAAGTCGTCATAGACCCCTGGGGGTCTATATAAACCCCTTTGGGAATCACTGGTTTATAGTATAGATAGATGAGGATTGGGGAGATTTTTATCAAGGATTAATAAAGTTATTAGAAATTAAATGTGTGGTATTCCATAATACCCGACTCTCATCTATATTTCTTTCGGATTTATCCCGTGCGTAGAATGCGCACTTGAATGCCCAGTGAGCGTGACTCAGTGAGGATATCAGTTATCAATCGTATCAACTGAAAACTCTCAAATTATAATTAAGAGAAGATGTCTATGGAAAGCCTCTTAAGTGTCCTCGTCAATGGGTAGTGGTTCAAAATGACGAAGTCCATCGCCAACAGCTCTCGTGTTGCTTCGAAATTCGACGCTAATAAACAATCAATCAATCCATCTCAATGTTCTGGAAGAAAAACTGCAATAATGTTTCAGTTGAATGTTCACAAAATCGGACTCGAAACTTTTTCCAAATAGGAAAAATACAGTCAAACCTCCAATTAACCAAGTCGCTGAATTCCGAAAAAAAGTTCGTTATGGGGGAAATTCGTTAAATAGAGATTCCTCTATCAATATACTTTAGAAACCACATAAAACAAATTTTACATTCAATAACATTATATATTATTAAAAAGTAACTATCTATACTTTTTTTGTAAATTAATATCTATTTATTTCATATATATCTTTCTCATCAAAAAAAAATTTACAAGGAAATCAAGAATAGGATTTGCAATCCCATGTCATATTTTCGATTTCGGGATTACATTATCCAAATCCCGGGATTAGGATTGGACTATTTATTAAAAGTACTTATATATTAGCATAGTTCAAATTGCATAATAAAACTGAAAATATAATTAAAAATTGATTTATATTATTTTAATGAAACAAATAAAAATTAATTCATCATAAAAAAAAACAAATAAAAATAGTACATAATAAAAAAATTTTAAAAAAGCATTTCTCCATTTCTTGTGTTTTTGTAAATAAGCTTTTAAAAACACAGCTCTTCCAGTATTTCATCGTTGGAACGGCTTCTTATTTTTGTTACAAATTGTCCTTGCGTAGAAAATGCACGTTCGAATTCTTTACTAGTAGGTATTATCGTCATTAAATAGGAGTATGTTCTTTCCAGGTAGTCACCACGTCTCCCTCCATTTTCACAATAGAGACATTTCTTTTTGAATTTTTTGATGACAGTGTCTCAAATCTAATAGGCTGCATTGGTGCATATACCTCTTTGATAAAAAAATCCATATAACAACAAAATTAAGTATAGTAGAGTTTATTTTATTTACGTACATTGGAACAAAAACATTCACAAGAACTTTAATACGAAGTATTCAAATTTTTTGAAAAACAAAACATTTATTGAGTTTTGGGGGGACAAATCTGAAACTTTCTTTGCATTGTCTTTTTAGCATCAAATTGTTAACAAATTGTTCGACATCGTCCATTATGTTAATCATTTCATCATTGAAATGTGCGTCTAAATAACTGCGCATACTTTTCGTGATGTTCCTCATTTCGGATGACGTCGGAAGAGAAGCTTCTTTATTCATTTCATTTTTATCGTCGGAATCAGCATTTATGATATTTTTTTAGCTTTGAACAAACACAAAAATGTCTTTGTTTGCCATAATTAGGACTGTACACACATTATAAGCATTTCCTGCAACGAATTCTTTCGAAGATACAGTAAGATAAGCGGAAGTCTTTCGTATTTTGTTCATTCTCAGAAGGGAAATCTTTTCATTTTAAGCTATTTTCGCATCGTGTTAAGAGGGAAAAAATGAATGAAAATGCATAGTAGTTTGTCGGAACCGTTGTATTATTTAATGTTAACCGATATTTCGTCTTAAGGTATCCGACTACCCTAGAATTGTGAATTTTGCCAAAAATTGACAAACATTCTTATGATTTTATTTTATAGGTCATCTTATTAGCTTTATAAAAAATACCAAGTTTATCATTTTCCATTCGCTAGAACAAAAACTACAAGTGTTTTAGTAAAAGCAGATGCCATTACTTTAAGCAAGATGTCATACTTTAAAACGTCTTTACTCGAAATGTGTTTTTTCGAAAATAATCAAACGGGGCCAGCGATTGCTGAAAAAGTTTTGAAAGTAATTAACAGAATTTTTTTGTGAAAATTATGTATAATAGAAGTGTTTTAACCATCAAATTTATCAATCACTGTTTTATCTCAAAATTTAAAGTTCTTATGTTAATACAATCACTGTTATTTTAAGCAACTTCATATAACTGAGATAAAGTGCTCTAGTTTTAGTAAAAATGAAAACATCTCTTTCGTGAAGGTCACTTCAAAATGAATAACATCACATCAGAATTGAAAATTTAAAAATTTGTTCATAAACCTTTGAAACAGAATGGGACGCAAGTTTATGTTTTTTTTTTTTTTTTTTGGTCAATTTTTACCCATTTTTTCCTATTTTAGTAATAATAATTTCTTTTTCTCTTCTTAATTTTAGCATATTTTAAAACTGTTTTAAACAAATCTAAAAACAACAAAAATAATCCCCATATCTCCCTTTTTTAAGAAAAAAGTTGTCGCAACCAGTCTAAGGGGTCTCAGGGGTGTTAACTTTTTCTACGGGGCTGAAAATATAAACAATATTCAAATACAAATAACTCTTTTAAATTAAATTTAAATAATTCGAATCTTTTACACATTATTTATAAAGGAATGGGGCTTCAGAAAAGTGTAAAGTGTTTAAAATATAATCATAATTTTAAAAATTATAAGCATATGAAAATAATAAATTTTTATAAGAAATTAAAAAAAGTTTTACTGCGCGCACGCTATTTTCAAAAGTATTAGCTTTAATTACTAGCAATAAGTTGATTTATAAAGTTAAATGTATCCTTATTACATACCGTAGTAAATTTAAACAAATAGAATAATAAATTATATTTTTTAAAAATAAAAAATATTATATTTTCAAATTTTTTTTAAAAATTTCAATATTTTTCAAATATTTTGAAATACAGATGACATATTATTCTGAATTTACTAGGGCTTAAAGGGTATGATACTTTTTATAATTCTATACAGTTTTATGCTTCAAAAAGGCTACTATTTTAGAAAATAGCGTGCGCGCAGTAAAACTTAATTAATATTTCTTATTAAAAATATTTCTTATTTTCATATGCTTATAATTTTTTAAATTATGATTATATTTTAAACACTTTACACTTTTCTGAAGCCCCATTCCTTTATAAATAATGTGTAAAAGATTCGAATTATTTAAATTTAATTTAAAAGATTTATATGTATTTGAATATTGTTTATATTTTCAGCCCTCCAGAAAAGGTTAACACCCCTAAGTTGTTTTCGTGTTAAACATATTTCCCTGATTTTTTTTTGGTACATGGAATAGTTTATTAAAGCCCTGTCATTTTTTTCTAACTTTTGTGTAATCAAAACAATTACAGATTTAAAAACCTAATTATTTAAACCATAAAAACAAAACGACCCGGAAATAATTTTCCATGTAATCTTGTATCTCATACCATTTCTTACTTTATGTTTTTCGTTTTATTGAAACACTGATCCATCACAAGGGAGAAAATGACCCCGAAATCTGCAAAAGAACATATTCTTCCCACATTTACTTCATGGGTTGCCACCCTGCAAAAGTTTTTTTGAGATTAGAATGGATTTTTTCGGGGATAAAAGTACCTGGTTAAGTTCAAAGTAATCTTGGTCAGAGTTCACCCCAATCTTTTTTCCGCTATTTTCTCCCCGTTTTTTTTAAAAATGAAATAAGCGCTGAAATGACTTCCCAGTATCCCGAGATTCGATTGGTTTCTCGTCTACGTGCCCTTTGCGAGAAGAGGCCTGTCAAAAATCGTTGGCTGAATCGGAGCAGACGTCTGCGAAACAACATTTCCCTAAGTGAGCCGAAAGAAAGATTCCACCTTAAGAAGTTGGTGGAAGGTTAAATGAATCGAAAGAAATATAAACGTCCTTCTGGGGCCTCCAGAAGAGAGTAGATCTAAAGAAAGATAATTGGTACAGATCGTTACGAATTTTGTGTAATGAACGCTTAAAATAACGTTAATAGTTTATATCTGGATGTGCAATATGTTAATAATACTCTCTGTTTTATTTATTTTATTGTTACGTAGATCGGGGTTAGAGGATTTTATGCAAAATCAGTTGTAAACAACAAGACAGTTCTTTAACAGCGATGATAATTTATTGTCGAAAATCAATCCTTGGAACACAGGATTCAGCAGCAAAATTCGTAGAATAAGTATCAGAAAGATTTCACACCTTCAACAGCACTTAGACACAATTATCAGTATCTAAAAATACAAGTATATATAAGCTTATTCACAAGCACAGCCGAGCTAATCACGATCAAGGCAAGTTTACTAATCGCTAGTCAAAACCAGACTGACTGTTGCGGCGAGTATCGCTCTATTTATAGCCGGGCCGAAACTTCGAGAAAGAAGGTCACGTATATTGAGTTGGGCACAGTAGGAGCTCACCCTTATGGGCTGTTGCGCCATTGAGTTAAGTTATAAATGCATATGTTTTTTGTATCAAGTTTGTTCACAACAAAATTACATCTGACTATGGCACAAAAAGCTCCCCTGGAAGGGGCTAATATATTTTTTTAAATAAATTAATTGAGAAAACATGTCATCAGCCGATTGCTTAAAATTACATAAAATATTTGGTGGCTTTGGAATGAATATGATCCTGACTAGAGTATTTTAATTTATTAAAAAAAATTATGCTTCTTAAACATTTTTCTATTCTAAGCACTCTAAGAATCGACCGATTCAGTATCAGAATATTTTTTTGCAGTCAAATTAAAAATTTTCCCATAAAAGATATTCTATTGAAGTAAATGAAGGAAATATAAATAATTATGTGAGTACATGTGCTATATTTTGGAGATAACTATATAATTTTTTTTATTTTTCAGAGACATTAGAAGTCTCTTTGTCTAGGATAAGAACTCAAGCCCTAAAGCTATTCACACAACACACTCACCCTTTATATTGAATATCCTTTCTTTATCACTACGCATGCGTATTTCCCTGAAAAATATTTCAACAATTCTTTTTTCTTTAATAAGTGATAAATTGTTCAATTGGGTCCAAACGTTAAAATTTAATGTAAATGAAACTCAATAATACTATTTTTAACAGAAATTTGCGGTTTTTTCCCTAAATTCAAATATATATTTCTTATTGTAATATCGATATAGTTTTCCCCTTTCTAAAATAGATTAACTTCTATTAAACATTACTTGTCGTCACAGAAATTGCTGTCATGCAATCACCTTTTTAAAAATCACTGCGTGATTTAATTGTTTGACTAGTTTGAGAATTTATGTACCGTAATTAATATCTAATTTAAATTACTGATCTATTAAAATTTCATATTGAAAAATAATATGACGATGAATATTTTTACTTCTAAATACCATATACTAAGAAACTACTAAGAAATTCGTTACTGGAGAACAATGAACTAAAAATGTAGCGGGAAATTGTTTCAATCAAGCAATCAAATCTGTCAATTTTGCTATCAGTTTTTTTTAATAGTAGACAAAAGGTTGTCGTGAATAAAAGGAAATAAAAATTATCCCATAACTCAGTAAAAAATGCATAAAAATAAATATTTTTGTAAAATTGTTTGATCAAATTGTTAATATACAGTAAAACGTCGTCTATCCAAACGTTTATTATCCGGAGCGTCAAATATCCGAACCAAAGTCCGGATACGTTTTCGAACAGTGCAATGCTCAACAGTTGTTTCGAGTGAGGCCAAAAGTGACGGGAAAATCTAATAATAGAGGATATTTGGGGAATTTCAGTTGTGTGATTGGGTAAACATCTGCGCGGAATATTAGGTCAGTTTGTTTCCAAGTGAGGGGTGAATACGTGTTATTTTGTTGAGTTTTGTTGGTGTAGAAACTAGGATGACATGCGATGCAGATGACTGGATTTCAAATGCTAAATGATAACAAGATTGTGACTTCTATGCAAGAATAAATCCGACCCTGTGGACGATGAAATGGATGAAGACGAGGGCAACAACAACAACGAAAGTAGCAAGGGTCCAACAAATGCTGGCTCTTTTTCTGCGTTAGAGATAGCTATGGAGTGGTACGAACAATAATCAGAATGCTGTTCTACTCAACTACTGCTGTTCAAGAGAATCGGAGACCTAGCAGTGAAAAAACGAAGGTGTACAATGGTACAGCGAAAAATAAGTGATTATTTTCCACAATCAAGGTAAAATTGCGACGTTTTGCACCTATTTTTGCTTTTTCTTCAAGCACGTTTCCCGCATGTGATGATTTTCAAAATTCGTATTGTGTCTGGTTTCATATACTGCATGAATCGCATTCGGTTTTCGGTTATCCGAACAATCGCGTATCCGAACGGTGTACAGTCCCAATGGATTCGGATAAACGACGTTCTACTGTAGTATTAAAATGAAAGCCAGAAATGAGTTTTAATATTTTGATCAATTTTGCTTTTTCCAATGTTGCTTCAGTTTTATAGTGTGTTTTCCCCTTTATCCGCATGTTGCAGCTCGAGTAAAATACCTGTCATGCGTATGCGGCTCGGTGAAGAGAAAGGTTGAGTATACTCCTAGCTTAGAAGTAGAGTTCCCTCTTAGTAAGCCTAAGGTTGCGGGTACGATCCCAACTGGAATCGACAGCTTTTTCTGGATGCAAAAATCGTAGGAGTAGATGTCATATGATTATGTGGCATATAAAAGATCTCTTGAGTATCCATTTGGCTCTGGTACTCTTGACAGAAATAAATCACGGTAATATTTAGCATTCTACGAGAGTTTGAATTTTAAAAAAAGATTAATTCAAATATCAAAGTTCGGTAGCGAGGCCGCCACTAGGTGGTGCCACCTTGAAATGGCTCTCACATTTGGGCACTTGCCGTGTCTGCAAAGGCTAAGTTGCTAAAATGCAGCCCTATTGGGAAAAAATAAATAAATAACATTTGACACTTATAATAATCGATATTCGAAGAATAATTCCATTGTTTATGTTTAACTATTTGATTCGTTTAGTATATTCTAACACACCAGTTAATAAAATTTCTGTAGAATTCAATTTTTTTAAGAAGGAGAAGAAAGTCTTCTTTTTAAATAGTTTTCTCAAAATGCATTCTACAGAAATAATTTTTTTTGAATGATTCTTTAACTTAAATCACTTATTTTTAATTTGCGTGACATAACAAACTTTAATAACTCTTCTTAGAGTTTTAATGCAATGTCCGATAAAGAGGAATACAGAGAAAAAAATTAAATAAAATAAAATTGATTTCTGTCACTTTTGAGCAAGAGTTAAGAGCCTGGACTTGTGAAATCAAGCGGGGGGAATTCCTTTTTAATATTTTTTTAAAACTTCAATGTCAATAAAATCAAAGAAAAAAAGTATATTAGGAGTATGAAATGAAAGAAGAATTTCAGAATTATTTTAAAATCTTCTTTACCGTATATTTACCAGATAAGCAATTCATTCTGAAGAAGGGAGTGCAGAGTAATTGTTCAATTTAGATTCCTCAAGCCGAGGAGTCAATATATCATACAAATACACACAACTCTTTTTACGCAATCTTTTTTACAATGATTTAAAAATAACACGGTTCATCAATATACTTTTTTTACACCAATTTTTCATTCTAGCATGAATCCCTCGCCCCTTTTTTTTTAAATTATAATTTTGACAGTTGTGACAAATCTATTCGAGTCATTTTTCCTCTAATCCTCTTACAGAAACTTTGGGGCTAGCATTTACATTAATTCACAGCCTTTCAAGAAGAAACCGTGATATTTAAATTAGTTTGACTATATAAAGTCTATAAGTTTTGTAGATGTAAGACAGAAGGAGCCGGGGAGCTGTTACGTAAGTGTGAATTATGGAATATTTCATTCACAAACATAGCGTGAGTTAAGGAAGTAATTGCTAAGAGATTAAATTATTAGATTGAGGATTTAAGATAGAAGAATTAGAATTAGTTATCGGTTCGGTAGCACTTGTCCTCCTTATCTAGTTCACGAAGTCAGGTTTACTTAGATTTGGGAATTGAGATTAGATAACGCTTTATATATCCCTCCTAGATTTCCTTTTATTAGTTTCACTTGTGATTGTTTAAGTGTGTTTAAAGGATAAATAAAGCTAATTGTTAATATGGAAGTTGTTGGTAATGCTTTGTTTCCCCCACACCTTTAGCCATGCAAGACGGAGAGAGAGGGGTGCCGATTAGACCAACACCCCCACACAGTGTAATCAGAATACGATTGGGGTTTATGGCCAAACATGTGTTAGTGACTTGGTCTAATTCCTAATTGTTCACTTTTAATCTAGAGTTATACGGTGAACATTTTCTGACTCCTGATTCTGACACAGGACATGCATTAAAATTTCAAAGCTATCTAAAGGCAGGATATCAAGAATTATATAAGCAACTTCTGAAACCAAAAAAAAAGCTAACAATAGACTTTGTTACAACAAAAAGACCAACAGAGTTTCTTAATAACGAACGAAATTCTTCATTTGAATCCAGGTCTTCGAACCGTAATTTATTTTCGTTCCGACAAAAATACTTGTTTTCAGTTCAGTTCCGAATGAATAATTTTATTGTATGTATATTCTTATCTTAAATCATCTTGCTCAATCATTTGAATTAAATCTGCCTTCTACAAGTAATTTCGAGTGAAGCAGAAAAGTACCAGAGAACATCAAAACAGGAAATCGAGAAGCAATGTACATGTAATAATGATAATTATATGATTGACGTGAAATAAGATAATATCGATCAGTTGGTTACAGTTGGGAAGGATCTATACGCGTCTATGACTAACCCCTTGGGGACTCTTCTGGGAAAATAGTTTTACCAAACAACTTTCACCGAAGGAAGAAAACGTGATTATGCAAATTAAGAATATTACATAAATTCTGTATTCGCGAGTTTTGGGAGTTAGTTGGGGAGTGGAGGACCGTGAATCTATTAAGTGCAAATCTAAGTTTATCAATTGAAGAATTCTAAGAGAGGATCACTCGGAGGTGACCTCACGAACGAATCTAATCACGATCTAACGAATCTCACCTTCGCGCTCTGCATACTAATCAAATTTCTTAATTGGATTATTATAGTGCTTGCTTGATATTTTGTGTCAATAAAATAATTAGAGACTGTCGACTGATTATTCAGTTCTTCCTACACATCTAGCCGGGTCCGAGGGTAGACAAGGGGGATCAGAAGGAAGCAGGAACCGACAAGCATTACACAGTACCAAAATGACTGAAGGTATTCCGAACCGAAATAAACCGATATTTTTTTTCAGTTTCGGTTTTCTTTCCGACCAAAACAATGGTTTTTTCCGGTTTTCGATTCAGTTCCGGTTCGAAGTCCTGTTTAAATCAAAGCCTACAGTTGTTCTAGACGTATCTGACCCATCTACTGATGATAACACTTTTGTCCCAGTTCATAAAAAACGTGCTCGCTTGTTATCAAAAAGCGATGAATAGCTGTGAGTTAGAAGTTTTATTCCTAATTGCAATTTGACTTTTGTAGGGGTTTTTATATACTTTCACTGTAAACAAACTTTATTTTTTTTTTTTTTTTTTTTTTGTAATTAAAATGAATTGTTTTTGTTTTATAAATATGGAACATGAATTTTTAAAGTTGTGGCAACATCCCCAAGTTTGCAATTCGTCGTATGTACACTGAAAATCGCCTAACACGAAACTGAAGGGGCTGAAATATGTTTTCGTTTTAAAAGAATTTCGTGTTAAAAGACATTTAAAAAACCTATACTCAACAAATTCAAGTTTATTAAGTACATTTTATATTTACATAGATATGTATAGTTGCGTGCATTTATTAAAATCAAGGAAATAAAAACATTCACAGGAACTTAATGAAATTTAATACAAAATTGTCTTTTTTTTTTTTTTTGAAAAACAAAATATTTATTGAGTTTTTGGAAAATAATCTGATATTTTTCTTTGCATCGCTTTTTCAGCATCAAATTATCAACAGATTGTTTGATGTCGTCCATTTTGTTAATCATTTCACAATTGGAATGTACGTCTAAATAACTGCGCATACTTTTCATGATGTTCTTCATTTCGGATGACATGGGAACAGGATCTGCCTCATTCATTTCATTTTCGTCGTCGGAATCTGCATCAATGATTTTTTTTAGCCTTGAGCGAATTCCAAAAAATGTCTTTGTCTACCCTAATTGGAGCTGTACACAAATTTTCATTATCTACTGCAAGGAAATCTTCCGATGATACAATATAGGGCAGCTCAATAATACAAATACTTTCTCAAACATTTCATTAAGTGTCGTCTTAGTTTCAATATCCTCCTTATTCCAGGAGAGAAATCTTTTTGTGTTAAGGTATCCGACTACTTGCAACAACTTTTTTTTTCTTTAAAAAATGGAGGTATGGGGATTTTTTTGTGGTTTTTAGATTTGTTTAGTACATTTTAAGAAAAATATGTTAGTATGAAGAAGATTAAAAGAAATTATTATTATTAAAAAAAATGGGAAATAATTGGTAAAAATTTGCAAAAAATAGCATAAACGACACCCATTTTGTACCAAAAGTTTATCGACAATTTTTCAATTCTGATGTGCTGCCATGTTATTCATTTTTAAAATGCCTTCAAGATAAGAGATATTTAATTTTTACAAAAACTAGAGCACTTTATCTCAGTTATTATATGAATTTTTTTAAAATAACAGTGCTTATATTAACACAAGGGACTGTATATTTTGTAATAAAACAGGGATTGATAAATTTGAAGGTTAAAACACTTCTACTATTATACAAAACATATACACAAAAAAATTCAGTTCATTATTTTCGAAGCTTTTTTAGCAATCGTTTGAGCATTTCCAAAAAACAAAAACAAAAAACAAATACATTTCGAGTAAAACTCATTTTAAAATATGACATCTTGCTTAAAGTAATAGCATCTGCGTTTACTAAAACGTATCTTTTGTTCTATGAACAGAAAATAATACACAGGGTATTTCTATAAAGATAATAAGATGATCTACAAAATAAAATCATTAAAAAAATGTCAATTTGGGGCAATTTTAGGGTAGTCGGTAGCTTAAGTGATTTTCCTTTCGTGTTAAGTGAAAAAAGGGAGGGAAAAGCACAATAGTTTGTTGGGACCGTTGTCTTATTTCATGTTAACCGATATTTCGTATTAAACGTTTTTGCGTTAAACATATTTCACTGTACTTTTCAACATTTTTTTTTTTTGCAAGGTTTTCGAACGAACGTATCTACCACGTTAAAAAAAAGAGTTGGGTGGATATATTTTGAGGAGAAAACTGAGCGACATATGAAACTGTTTCAAGTTAATCCCAGTCGAGAATTGCAATCCAGTCGCTAGACTCAATGAGTCGCGTTGAAATCATTGTTTACCAGCAGCCTTGTTCTTTCTCTCTCTTTCCCATTCCGCCCATACCTCCGAGTCACTGCCAAGCGGCCCACTGCTATTTCGGGCCCTCCACGAAGAATGGTGAAATGACGTCATCTGGCTTCCTTTTCCACCGAACGATTGTTCTACTGATCCCCCCCCCCTGCCTCCACCTTTTTAATTACGACATTCGTTTGAGAGGCTGTTTTTACCTCTCCTACCGACGGCGTCGTCGGGCGACGGCTTGTCCATCCTCCGCAAGGGACCTTCACAGTGGAATAGTACAAAGGAAATACCTTATCCTCCGAAAAGGGTATTCTAGCGGAGATTCCGAATAGAACAAAAATATCGGAAAACGCTATCCGAAGGCGACGTAACGAATGTTGTAGAATGACGCATTCGGGTGACGGCAAATCGGCACCTTTTAATGTTCTCTTCACCACATTCCACACTTTATATTCGTTCTTTGTTAATACAATTCGTACTTATATCGTTAAAAATACAGGGTGAACCAAAACTCCTGCCCTGATTATAAATATTTATTATTCTCAAACTATTACAATTAGACATGTTTTTTGATGTGTAACATCTTTCCTCTCGATTGCTGGATATTTGTAGGAGTAGTTTCCAGAAAAGGGACGGAAATGTCTACCAGGAAGTTGGGGAAACGCGTGCTATTTGATTTGATCAATCAGCGTGCTTCGTGGTGTATCTTCGCTACCCTCGCATCGGATTTTAACTCTAGTAGCCATCAAACTGCCAGCCTTTTTTATATTGTTAAATATAGCATTTAAAAAGAATCGCTTTCAAAAACTCGGTTTCATTTTCTTGACCCTATATCCACTTCGCATATACCAGCAAGTCTTATTAGACTTCATCCAGGATAAACTTGCTATTCTTACGCTCAATTGTCAAAGTCTCAGTGCTCGTTGTGTATGAAATCTGAGAACAGTGATTTCTGTTGCCGTATACATTTCTCCGAATCAAACGGTTCAAAATATTAAAGATTTCCTGCATTTTGTACTTTTACCATATACCGAAGGTGGTTTTTCTCTTTTAAAAAAAAAACTATCACTCGCTTCCCATGATTTTGAATGGTGATTTTAACGTTAACTTCAGTTTGCCAGAAACTGAGCTTATCATAGCTTTTTTGAATGATGAACTTAAGCTCGAAATAAACACAAATCGAAATGTTTCGACAACTAACATTGTTATTGTTATTGACGCTGTTTTTCAATGGTTTTTAAATACTTTGAAATCACAAGTATATGTATCATATTTTAGTTGTAAGTCTATTGTCTCCGCTCTTCCCCAAATTGAACAAGAGTAATTATTTTTGATTAAAAATTGCATTACTCTTAGAGTTAATTAAATAAAGTTTTCACACATTAACGATATAACTATTCAATAAAAAATTACTTCCAATCCAACCCGATTAATTTTTTTCAGGATTTAAGTTACTATTGCGTATTTACCACGATAACATATCAGATGTTACACATCATATGCGACCACTGTAAGGCTCGTTTAATTTTTTTTTATACGCAGACTGATTCATGAAAAAGTATACATTTTCGAAACACTTTATATCCAGAGCACTGCAAAATATTATCTGTCACCTGAAACAGAACTGTGTGGGGTCATTTAAAGTTTAGTTAGAGACAGTCACAAATGCTCTACGCGTGAACCCTCAGTCACACGACACACATTAAGCCGGTCATCCATTTCTGCCGAAACGCATGTTAAGGTTTCAAGTGCATCGGTGCTACGCTTTTTCAGCTTCGTCCTAGGCTTTTACTTTTGAACAAACAGCGCGTAGAGTTTTAAATTTTTCATACCATTGTTAAATAGATTTTCTACTTTGAGGTTCTTTTCCGAATGGTGATAAAAAAAAATGTAGTTGCCCAGTAGTTGGGGATTCCATTTTGCTAAATGCAAGAACACAAAAATCCTATTTCACTGTAGACACCACCATTTCGACAGATTATTCACATGACACGCCCACGACAGGTTACGTCACTTTTGTCAGTGGCTAGACCAGCGATACTCAGTCTTCGGGCCTCGGGCCGCATGTGGCCCGGCGGCCTTTTCCGAGTGGCCAGGTAATGGCCAATTGCACTACAAAATTCAATTTTTAAGAACAATGTACTAAAAATTTAATGCGAAATTCTATTAATGAAGCAATAAAATCTATCAATTTTTTCTAATGAATTTTTTTTTTATTGTAGAATATAAGCAAGAGAGAAGCTTGGCCATGGATGAAAGGAAATCGAAACTACATAACTTAGTAAAAAAATGCTTAAAAGTAATTTTTGGTGTGTGTGTGTGTTTGATAGAAGGGTTAATAAAGTATTAAAATATACCAAGAACGAGTTTTAATATTTTGATCAATTTTGCTTTGTCCAATGTTGCTTTGGTCTTATAGCGTTTTTTCTTTATTATATTCAAGTTATGACTCGCGTGAAATACCTGTCATATATATGGAGCCCGGTGAAAGAAAAAAAAAGGTTGAGTATCCATGAACTAGACACAAATTTTGTAAGTTCATCCACCTTACATTTTTGCGCAGCCGCGGTGGCCAAGTGGTCAAGGAATCGGATCATTGCAGGCATGTCATGAGTTCGAGCTCAGTACCACTAAAGACCCGCCGTGTAGGGGAGCGATGCACGCTAAATCAGTCGAGAGCTCAAACGTCCTTCCTTTACAGTGGTGTAGTAGTTAGGAGAGGGGGGTGCCAGCTCAGGTGTCGTCCTCATCACTTGACCATGGTTGAAAATTACAAGGGCCGTCACCAAAAGCCCTCGTGTATAGCTGAACAGTGCGACGTTAATATTCACTCTCTCACATTTTTGCTGAGGTGGTGTATGTCTGATTATTACTGTTTTGCAGTATCTAGAAAATGTATACTTCTTTATTAATAACCCTGTATATTGCAAGAATCATTATGAAAATATTTTTATCTGACCATTTATTTCAGTAAAGTTCAATGACTGTCTCCTTGTTTATGTCTAAGTAGTGTTCCAGCTTCCGCCAAATGTTTTTTAACATGCCCTGCTCTTTATAATCCTGCAGCCTACGTATTTCATGAAGAATTCTTACGAAACTTATTGGCGATATTAGAAGTTAACGTGGGGCTTCCCATGTTGACTTAGGACTCCGTTGAAACGATCGTCAAACGTATTCAACAGTTGCTGGACTTACTCTACGCCTGTGTCATTTCTAGGAAGATTCTGAACACTGCCTGTTTCTTTAATTATTTCACATCATCGCTTTATTGATCTTCCAAAACAGTGTCGGAGTTTACGCTGAACATTAATGGGCGATTTCGTTTTCGAAAGCACACATTGGACTTTCCGCGAATCGGCGCCATTTTGGCGAAAAATAATTTTTCTTGTAAATGTTCCCTTGAGTCACTCTTGAAAGAGCATTCGCACCCTGCACAAAAAAAAAAAAATCTACTAAAACTGACTCAGACATTTAAGGTATCCGAACACGTTGAAAATGACCCAATTCAGTCAAGACAGATATTTTTTTTATTTTTTATTTTATTGAATAGAGCTATCTTTTGACTTTACGAAACATACTGTATTTTGTTTCTACACTACCTAGAGGTCAAGTTAGAATCCATTTTATAAAGTTAGAAAAACCGGAAGGGGTTTTTTGATCTACCAGAAGTGGGCATTTAAATGGCTCAAAATCTATCATGGTGAGTCTGATAACTCAAAATATTACGAATGTATTTCTATAAAACTTTTTGAACCTGATATTTATCTTATTTTCTAGAGAATGTACTAAAATATTTCTTATTGTATAAATACTTTTTGAGATATGGCTTGTTATTTAAATAATGGTCTCATAAAAAAATGTAACATTTCTTATAATGTTTACTCAATCAGCTCTAAAATTTTCAAATTTTAATAAAAAATTAAAATTTGAGTACATTTTCTAGATAAATGCATCTAGTTTGTTTTCGTAATACTTCTACTAATATATGTTTGTTACTTTTTTCTCTAACTGCTTTCAAGTTTTTCAAAAATATTGCTAAAATTTCACTTATAATTGTGATTTTTGTAAAATTCAGGTAGTTTATTTTAAATTTTGATAGTTAAATGGTATTATTTATTGGTATTGAGTCCTAAAAGAGCATTTATAATGTTTTAGTAAGCTATTTTGTTAAAAAGTACTCTGAACGTGTTCAGACATACCTTAATGATACAAAAGCTGCATCATTATATTAAATGATTATTTTGTAACGAATTTTTATAATTAGAACAAGAACTTTGTTTCACCCTATAATCCAGTAGTATAAGTTCATCTGGTTTTGTAGAAGTTCCGGAATAATTTTGGTACAGTATAATTTTTGAAGAATTCTTGCTTGAGTTTTGAGAAGGAAATCGAAAGTTTAATCAAATTAATTACTAATAAAAAATTTCGATTGTTCCACGCTTGCTCGCCAAGCAAATTCAATACGCTTTATAGTTTCTAGTAATAATAAGGGTGACCAGCAGTACCCTTTTTTAGACCCTATACAGTTAGTTCTTCACCTCTAGCTCAGACTATGGAGTACTTAATCCTAACATAACCTCTAGGGCCTTGGTGTAAGATCAGGGTTTCGAACCGTAGTTCTTTTCGTTCCGGTTCAACTATATATATATATATATACAGTCGACTCTCGATAATTCAAACCTTCGATAATACAAACCTCTCGCTAATTTGAAGTACATGTTCAGTCCCTAGAAAAACTCTTGATGTTTCGAACTGAAACAATACGTTTTGGTACGCTCAATATTTGGAAGTAAAATCAGTGGCTGACCGAAATAGAATACTGAATAATTCGAAGTGATCTTATAAAACTCTCGACAATTCAAACACTCACAATGATGTCTTGTAGGAAACAGGTTCGACCTTGCATATTTTGTGTTATACTGTTTCTGCTTGTCTCCCGTGTAACATAGTCGCTTTGTGTCCATCGAAGTTTACTCCGAAATCTCTGACAGAAGCTAAAGTAAACAAACTACGCAACGTTTTTTTTTTTTTTTTTTTTTTTTTGAAAATCATGTTGATGCGGACATTTTTCAAGCTTCATTTATTCTAGAAAAATCTATTGACAAAGTTAGATTGAATGCCATAAAAAAAAAACAAAAAAAAGTAACGGATTTCTCCTCAAAAAAAATTTATTGTGTACAGTATATATTTTTTTAATAGTTGTATTTAATATATAAATGTATTCTTTTAATACACAGGACTTTTAAATTCTGTGTATAATATTAATACTCTATATGTACTTTTTAAAAAATACTTTAAAATAATTTTATATATATATATATGTGCAATTGTTGCTTAATTGTATAGTTTTAAATTTAAAAGTGTTTCAAAATAAAATTTCTCTCAGTAGTTTGGGAGTTTTTTCCTATCCTCTTGATAATTCGAGCTCTTGATATTTCAAAGTTTTTCATTGGTTCTTTCAACTTCGAATTATCGAGAGTTGACTGTATATGTATATATATATATCGGTTCATCTCCGGTTTTCGTTCCTCCAAGAATAACGTTTTTCGGTTCAGTTCCGAATGAATAATTTTTATTTTATGTATATACTTATTTGTACTAAAAATATAATTCTATCGTATAAACAAAAAACATGATTCTATCACAAAAGAAAAAAAAAATGTAATTCTATCATATAAACAAAAACTATAATTCTATCACAAACAAAAAACGTAACTCTATCAAAATTGAGAAGATTTTATTGTTTTTTTAATTGCTACACTATATGAATTGATACAATTCACCAGAAAGTATGATATGAGCGGTGAACTGAAAACGGCGAGCATTGGCATTGTTATCAAAATCGTATTTGATAACTACGTTCATAATTATGGTTTGTCTGTCTAAACAGCTTATACAAACATCCGTACATTATCGCATGCTGAGATGCGAAAAATATAACTCAGACAGGTATTTTTCTTAAGAAAATCATCTATACTTCTAGTCCACTCCACTGAATTAAATCTGCCTTTCACAAGTAGTTTCATGCGAAATTGAAACAGAAAAGTACCAGTGAACATCAAAACGGGAAGTTGAGAAGTAGTGTACATGTAAGGATGATATTTATGTGGTTGACGCTAAATTAGAAAACATCGTTAAGTTGGTTGCAGAAACAAAATGGTGGAATGTATATCGAACCGAGATAAACCGATATTTTTTTTCGGTTCAGCTCTGGTTTTCGTTTCGACCAAAATAACGGTTTTTGGTTCAGTTCAGGTTCGAAGCTCTGTGTAGGATCAATATGAAACCAACGATAAATCTAAGGGCCGTGGGTAGCCTAGTGGTTAGAGCATAGGACACCAGACCAGAAGGCCTGAGTTCGATGTCCGATGCCACCAAATACTCGCCGAGTACAAACGGAGCACGCACTCGTTAAATCTGTGAGTCCGAATGATGTCGCCATCTATCGTGAGCAAAATTGTGCTGTCACTTTCATGAGCTCAAAGCTTAAGCTAATGACAGACGTATATCTAGCCCGTTGCCATGATGAATTTCGATAGCCTCGATCTGACTACGTCAGACAGGTGGCAACAACGATAAATCTGTGACATTGACATCTTATTTAACTTTTGCTAAATTTATAAATGGCTGAATGTATAATAATACATCGGACGTTCTTTCAGTTTAATGCTGCCAACTGAGATTGGTTATTATCATAATATAGGAGAGTAACTGGCAACGGACCTTGTGATTTTGAACTACAATCAAGTGATGAGGGTGACATCTGATTTGACGTTCTATCCTCGAAACTTCCACGCCTCTTTACATAACAGGTCTTATAATGTAGTAAATAAAAATACGTTAAACTGTTTAGAGTCTGTTTCATTCGTTAAAAATAAGCAATATTGATGTAATTTTTATTAAAGGATACACACACACACATAGGATACTATCCGTTTGAAACTTGTTAAACTAAATCTCACCTGGTTGGGATCAATTTAATGCAGTTTTGTGTATCACTCAGAGTTCGGGATGGAAAAAACTACTTGAAAAAGGTTCACATTTATCAGATTCCTTAACACTACCTTCTTCAACTCATGGCCCGCATTTTAGTGGCCCTTCATTTGAATCTGAGGCAATTTCAGGAAAAATTACATTGTCTGCTTTTCGTCGTGAAAGAAGTCATTTTGTTTCCTTTTATTCCTGATATATAAAACATTTTATTGATATCGATTTGAGATAAAATTTTCTTAAAATGACGGAAGTTTCAAAAGTTTCATTGTATCTGAAATTTAAAAATCTGACAATGCATAAAATCTCAGAAGTTTTTAGAAGAAAAGATGGACTTTTATCTTTAACACTCAAAGTATTTTAATTCGACTTCCATTTAATATTTTTGAAAATGATATATGTATACAAATCAGTAACACCATGTCTTCCCTTAGAATCAGTTGTAGTCTTATAAAACAATAAATTACAGTTTTAAAAAAAACTAAAAAGCACGCTTTGTTATGAATCGAACTAAAAAGTAAAAAAAAAAATAATTCGGTAAAAGCGTGGGATGCTTTGTACTACATTTTTACACTAACTCAGCATTTCAGAATAGAACTTGTAAGAATTATAGCAATTGATATCAAGCACCCCACGCTTTTTCAACAATGGCATTTATTTTCTCATTAATCATTTTATTCTTATATTAATACTTTTTTTTTTTACTTTTTAGTTCGATTCACTATAAAAGCGCGTTTTTTAGTTTTTTTAAACTGTATAGTTTAATTTTAATTTTTTAGTTCAATACACAATAAAAGCGTTTTTTTTTTTTTTTTTGGGTTTTTCAGACTATTATTTATTTTTTTATAAATTAATCTTAAAAGCGTCATTTTTTTTCAGAATCTGGAATACCCATTTGCGTTTTCGCTTTAGGGTTATGACTTAAGCTTTTAATCAGCAAATCTGGAATTAGTCGCCAAATCTGGAAATGGGGTCTGGAATTTGTCGCCAAATCTGGAAATGGCCGCCCATCCTGTATAGTGGTCAGTGAAGCTGACTACGGTGCCGTAGGGACTGGGTTCGAATCCCGGAAAAGGCATAGATGTCTGTGTTGTATGCCCCCGTGTTATACATTGCGTGGTGCATGGGGTTTATAAATGTTAAACAAAAAAAAATCTGGAAATGGGAAATCATTAATCGTGATAATCCTGATGAGAAAAATGGGACAAAATTTTTAAATTATTGTATTCTCAACAGTCCCGGATAAGGGAGCAAAATTTCGAATTATTGTGACCTTTTGAAGTGGGTAAAAATCGAGTTTAAAGATTCCGTTACATGCAGGTGAAGCTTATAAAAGCGTGTTAAAAACTGCCGCGAGATTGAATATGAACACCACAATGTCCAGCGACACTAAGACTATTGGTGACGGACCTCGTCGTTTTGAAACATGGTCAAGTGACGACGACGACAACTGAGTTGAATCCCCCTTTCCTAACTTCCACACCACACCAACAGGAGGACGTTTGAGCCTCGACAGACTTAACGTGCATCGTCCCTCTCTACAAGGCGGTTCTTCAGTGGAACAAGACTCGAACTCATGACACGCCAGACACAAGTCCGTGACCTTGACCACTAGGCTACCACGGTCACTATTATTTTCTGAATACTCTCTAATGTTACAAAACAGTGCCTCTCATTTTTTTTTATTTCTAGATTTTTCATTTACTTCCAAAGCAACAATACACTGACGTTATGACCACAGTTAATTAATTAATTAAAATACACCTTTCCTTATTTAAGATCTACTTGCACATTTTACACTGATTTCAAAAGATTAATGATCGAAATGGCACGCAAAAGTTTCATTTTAACAGGACTTCGCAGTTCATTAGAGTTGAAAATGGCACTATCAGAATAACATTTGGGGAAATAATGCACATTTTTAATTGTTTCTCTAACAAATAATTTTCGCATTCATAGCAGAGTTTCCTTTTTTTTAACACGCTTTTATAAGTTTCACTTGCATGTAACGGAATCTTAGAGCTCCATTTTTACCCACATTAAAAGATCGGATTAATTCGAAATTTTGTACACTTGTCAAGGACCGATGACAATACAATAATTTCTAAATTTTGTTCCATTGTCCTTATTAAGATCCTCAGGAATAACGATAATCAGATTTGGCGACAATTCCATATACCACTTCATGATTTGGTGACTTATTGCATATACAGTTTTCAGATTTGGCGACTAATATACTTTTTTCATTTTTTGTTTGATTATTCAGTGTAAAAGCGTGCTTTTTAGTTTCTTTTAAACTATTTTTTTGTTTTTGTTTCATAACGATTTCATACCGACCACGATAAAGCGCAAGTTATTTCGAAAGAAAATGTCGAGTGTTTTATTTTCATTTCTTTTTAATTGGAAGAGTTTTTACAAAGTGACACAGCTTACTTATCTTTCGCCTCTCTTACTTACTTATCTTTTTAAGGAAAAAAGATATTTTCTATTCCACTTAAGCGAAAAGTTAACAATGGAGATTTTTCCAACAATTCGAACAGAAAAATTTTATTTTCGGGTGGGTGGGGGGATTCTTTTCCCCAATTTCTGCGACGAACATGAAATAGAGGTTTGGGGAATTTTTCGTTCAACTGCCGATTCATTGCTCTAATAAACGTCGCACTCAGAACACGGGGGTAATCTCATCTGTTTAAGCCACGATCATGTAGCGAGAATGACACCTGTGCCGACACCCACCTCTGTAAAGTTTCACACCACTTTAACGCGAGAAATTTGATCATCGACAGACGCACATTTATTTTTAAGGGAAGAAAAGAAAAATCAATTTTTTTTTCAAAGAAAAATTCATTTTAGAGCCTTGTTTTGGCCAAAAATATTAAGAAATATCACGTCAATCAAAATATTTACTCTATTGGATTCTAATCAACATTGCAGATAAGAGCGTAATATATTGCACTCTTTCCCATACATCGACTTTTATCATCTTTCTTTTTGTGAATGGCTATTTCGAAAAAAACATATTTTTATCAGTAAAAATGTTTATTGGTACTTTTTCAACAAAAAATAATAATAGTACTTATTTTACTTATTTTTTTAAACAATTACTTATTTTATTAAAAAATTACTTTTTTTTAAATAATTATTCAAAATTTTCTTTTGTCTGATATGTTCGGAAGCGAGGTGCAGCACATAAATTAACAGTTTAATTATTACACATATAACGACTCTCTTTTCTTTTCCCTTTTAGCTCAACATATCTTGCGAGAAGTACTTTTTTTTATGTGTAACATCTTTCCTCTCGGTTGCTGGAGATTTGTGGGAGTGATTTCGTGAAAAGGGACGGAAATGTGTAACAGGAAGTTGGGGAAGCGCGCGCTATTTAATTTGACCAATCAGCGCGTTTGGTGGTGTCTCTTCGCTACCCTCGCAGTGAAGTTCTGTTTTTTCTCCTTCGTTTGGGAGGGGCACCGCCCCCCCCCCTCGGTCTAGGCCGTGGGAATTTTGTTTTTGTTTTGTTTTCTCACTTTAGGATCAGAGAAGAAGCTAAGTCCTTTAGCTGGATCTTGTAAGGATATATCCACGTGGGGTCCAACTCTAGTAGCCATCAAGCTGCCAGCCTTTTTTATATTGTTAAATTTAGCATTTCAAAATATTCTAATTCAAAAATTCGATTTTGTTTGAGCGTGACTCTAAATCCGCACATACCAGCAAGTCTTATTAGACTTCACCAAGGATAAACTTGCGATCCTTACGCTCAATCGTCAAAGTCTGAGGGCTCACCAAACAGATTTCGACGTTATTTCACAAAATTGTACGTTACTCATGTTGGCAGAGACGTGGTTAGATAATGACGAACGTGTTTCGACATCTGACTTCGACTGCTGCGTACAATTTAAACGACCGGGCCACATAGCAGCTGGTGTTGCGATCTATCGCAAACAGAACAACTCACATGTTGTGGCTCCTATATGGATATTACTTATCGTCAAACAAGTGGACTGGGTATTGTTAGTCAAGATATTGGGGACAAATGTGCGGCAGAATGCTTATTTGAAAATGTACAAACAGTGATTTCGGTGGTCGTATAATTTTCTCCGAATCAAACGGTTCAAAAAATTAAAGATTTCCTGCATTTTTTACTTTTACCATATACCGAAGGTTGTTCTGCTCTTAAAAAAAAACTCTCACTCGTTTCCCATGATTTTGAGTGGTAATTTTAAAGTTAACTTCAGTTTGCTAGAAGCCGAGCCATTCAAAGCTTTTTTGACTGATGAACTCAAGCTCGAAATGAACACAAATCGAAATGTTTCGACAACTAACAATGGTACTGTTCTTGACGATGTTTTTCAACGGTTTTTAAATACTTTGATATCACAAGTATATGAGTCATATTTTAGTTATCGTAAGTTATCATTACCGCTCTTCCCTAAATTGAACAAGAATAATTATTTTTGATAAGTAGTGGGATATATTTAGTCGTAGAATTTCAGAAGAATTTGGATCACCCGTTTTTTTTTTTATATAATAAAGTCTTTCTACTAATTTGCTTTTGAAATCTAAATTTTTTGTACCCTATTTTTTTAAAACAAATCATATGCATTCCAAATGCATAGCAAATCCAGCAAATGAAAAATTACTTTTGAATAATATTTATCCGAAATTATAAATGTACATTTTAGGGTTTGCAGTCCCGTGTCATATTTTCAATCCCGAGATTTCGGGATACATTATCCAAATCCCGGGATTAGGATTGGACTATTTATAAAAAATACTTACATATCAGCGTAGTTGAAACTGCATAATAAAATTAAAAATATAATTAAAAATTAATTTAATACTATTTTAATGAAATAAAAAAATCAATTCATCATAAAAAAACAAATTAAAAAAATACATTATTAAAAAACAAATTTTAAAAAATTTTTAAAAAAGCATTTTTTCAATTCTTGTGTTTCTGTAAATCTATACTAATAAAAGAAAGAGTTTGTGTGTTTGTGTGTTTCAGCTGTTCCGGCGAAATTAAGCAACCCAGATGTATGAAACTTGGCATGTAGAAGCTAAAGGTCGATATGCTATTAACCTCGAAGAGTTTTTTTCGAAATTCACTTTAGATTTTTTTTAAATTCAATTTTTATGCGATTTTTCAGTTAAATGGAGATATGACGTCATCAGCCATGCCAAGTCATAACTTTGCGAAAATAAATGTTTCGAGCTGTTTTGGGGGGAATTTCAACACATTTTATAGTAAATATACTTATTTATGGTTGTATTTATTCGTTTTTTTTTCTCTTAGTGGAGGAATTACAGTTGTTTTTCGAAAAAAATCATCCTAAGAAAAAAAAATTTCTAAATTTTATTTTTCCGATTGGCAACACTACTTCGATAACAGTAGATTTTCAATGTGAATCGTATTTGATTCATAACGTATTTTATCCTTTTCCGTACTTTAAAAAAAGAGGGGGGGGGCAATATGTACCGTAAAAGTGTACAGATATTCCAGGTGAGGTGATTTCGTTTTTCGCTTAACTTTTGACTCCGAAAATTTTGTGACGGGATATCAAACATCAGATGGATTGTTAGCCCGCCAACGTTAGTGGACAAAACCAAAGTTTCGCTACCGTATTAAATTCATGTATCTGTGTATAATTTTTGTTTATAATTTTTTCTTATCAACTTTTGTGATTTGTAATAATGCACGCTGGCCTAAAGCTACTATTTTTACTGTTGTGACCACTTTTAAAGATATTTACTTTCCATAAAATGTTCTATTTAATTTTATGTTCCCGATTAATCTTAGCTCTACTATGATTATCAAAAAAAGCCTGATTACACTCTTCAAACCTTTTTGCTGTATCTGAAATTGTTTTGCTTCTCCATGTTTATTAATTTTATGTTATTCTTAGAGTCAATAATGCAAAAAGATTTGTTCATATTTTGGTAAAAAACAGTTGCAAGGACCTTGGGTTTGCACATTTGCTTTTACTTATTCTTGCTAACCTGAATGTTGGTGGTATTATCAATCTAAGGTTGTGCTTGGGCTACAATTCATTTCACGTTCATATCACGACAACAGAAGGTAGTCGGCTCCAAAGTAAGAAAAGCTGTTAACTAAATCATTGCCTATATATATAAATAGCAGTACACTTTAGCGGTACATCTTGCCTACTTCCTATCAAAATCAGACCTTTGCTTTTGTATTTAAGGTTGCTTTTGGGTTTGAATTAATGTTATTTCTACAATATGCTAGATTACATTATATATATATATTTACGTTTCTTTTATTCATGTTCAAATTTTTTAATATTTTCTGGCAAAACTAAGGCTTAATTTTCTTTTGTTTTCGATAACCTTTTAATTAAAATTAATGCTGTATTAAGGGGTTTTTTTTACAATCAATGAAACTACACCTTCACTTCTCACCAGAATTTTTTTTTTGTCATGTCCATTTCTTCACAAAAAAAAAAAAAAAAAAAAAAACATCTGTTAGAAAAATTATGGATGAACACGGAGACTATGGATGCGATTAAATGCTCATCAAAGTAATTTTCCTTCTGACAAATCTGTTCATATGCAGATTGTATATATACACATGCATTGTATACATTTTTTACATATAAATGTTGTATGTTTTACATATCGATGCCATTTTCTGTTGTTGAAGATAAATATTCATCCTTACTAATAATAATTCCTGCATCAGCATATTCAATATTTTGTTCAATGTAGAGAATATTACTTAAAATATAACAAAGAAAATGACACTGAATTCAAACTAATTGTTCTTAACATGTTGGTAATATCGTGAAGATAATGCTTCATATTTATGAGGAACCAGTATGTATCATGTTTTTTTTTTTTGCGTGTCGCAGTTTTTTGCCTTATGGTCCTTATGACCGATACGAATTCATCTTTGTTTTAAATGAGAAAAAGTCATAAATTTAACAAAAAGCTATTTGCTGAAACTATGATAAGGTGACCTTGAAATAATATTCTCATATTTTCTTTGGAATTCCATTTTGACCAGATTTTTCGTCATGACTTAACTTTGTTTCTGGCAATCTTGCAAATCAGAAAACTGTATCAGGTGTGGTCGCAAAAATGTTTGCACAGAAAAAGGATGCACCTTGAAAAGGTTTTCTCATATTTCCCTCTGGGTTTCTTTAAAATTCAGTGTTGAAATGATTTTACGTTGCTTCTGATAATCTGTTCCTCGCGTAGTTTCTTGGAGATCATATGCATATTTTATGTTATCATACTGTCCATATACGATATATATATTTTAATTATTACTATAGTTATTTATCATTGTATGTACTCATTCTTTTGCTCTTTGCAATCAAATTGTAATTTTTAATAGAAATATTGCAAAAAAGTATTGTTTTAAGAATGTGTTTTTTAACAATATGGTTTATTATTTGTTTCATTTAGTACTGTTGTTGGTTCTGGACTATTTCAACGGGGACCTGTTTTAGGTAGATTTTAATTTTAGTTCATACTAATTAAATTTTTTTAGTATTGAATTACATCTAATACTCTATATTAGATGTATTGCAGAGATGTTAGATAGTATTATATGAGGTATGGGTACAATGCTAATTTAATTTTTTTTTTCAGTTGAAGGCTTTCTAATATTTTTTATTTATGATAGCATTTAGTGAATCAGTTTATCATCATTCATTTTTTCTTTCGGTTCATCTATTGCAGGTTGTTTCACCCATAGTTCCCATAGCAGAAAATTACAACTGCTATCACTTTTTCTTTAATAATTTTTATTTATATTTGCATTCATTCATATCTATTTACTCTTCAACTTGCTAATTTTCTCTCTTACATTGAAATATTTGTTTTTGGTAAATTATTATTTACTTTGAGGCAAAATTGCAATTTGTTTAAAATTATTTATAGTGAAAACATTCATTTGAAAAAAAATATTTTTAATTTTTGGTTATACTACTTTTTTCATACAGGGTTTATCCTCACTAAAATATTATAATTGCTATAATAGATGAATTTATGTTTTTAACACTTAACCCGTGCGAAGAACGGGCATTTCAGCTAGTAAGCTTATAAAAAACACAGCTCCTCCAGCGTTTCATCATTGAAACGGTTCCTTATTTTTGTTACAAATTGTCCTGCCGAAGAAAATGCACGTTCGAATTCTTTACTAGTAGGTATTATCGTCATTAAATAGGAATATGTTCTTTTCAGGATATAGTCACCACGTCTCCCACCATTTTCAAAAAAGAAACATTTCTGTTTGAATTTTTGATGACAAGTACCTCAAATCTAATAGAGTGTATTGGTGCATATACTTTTTTGATAACTTTATTTAGTTCTGCTACACTTAATGGTTTTTGTATATAAATTGATCCAGTTATTGAATCGAATGTGAATCAATTTCAAGTGTTACCTCATTTGAAATTGAAGATTCAGTTGCATGAGCTGTTAGTAAAGCAATGGGATTTGAAGTGTCTCAAGTCTTCCAAGCAGGTCCGCTATTAATTAACGGCATTTAATTGAAGAAGGAACTGTGACAAAATCTATTCTTGAGATGTTGCTTACATTATTGCGTAAGCATTGCAGTGAGCCACTTAGACCTGTGCGACGTTTTCCCATACGAGAAATGAGAGTTGTGCATATATTTTTTTACCTATAGCACTTATAATTGCACAAATCCCGGAAATCCCGGAATTGGTTATTTTTATCCCGGGAAAATTTCATGATTGGAAAAAAGACCGGGATCTCGGGGATGAAAACCCTACTAGATATCTTCCAAAAATTCCAATTGCCTCTGACCAAGTTAGTTGACACAGGGTCTGAGGGTCTGAGGGTGGGAGAAATGTTCATTTTCTCACCCCACTCGCGATGGGGAGAAAGTTTCAGAAGAAAATAAGAGAAAACATATCGAATTTCAAGGTTTAACATACACACCCACCTCGAAACCTTCAAGGTTCAACACGTAAGAAAACTTACATTAAACGTATACAGTACAAAAAAAGTAAATAAGATACATTAAATGTAATACCAGATTCACACATAATACTTTGAAAAAAAATTTAAAAACATAATCCTGACAAATATTAAATCCCGGGATCCCGAGATTTGAAAAAACCACCGGGATCCCGGGCTGCAAATCCTAATACATTTTATCTAAATTTACGAAATCAAGCCCATAGATCGCAGTCAGTGCACAGTGCGATCGCTTATATTCGAGTGTGAAAATTACTACAGCATAAAATAAGACGAATTATCTCGTTTATGCACAGTTTGGTCAGTTTCACGGGATCGAATTAAGTCAATCAGTTAAGGGAATAAGATTGACGTATATCAGTCCTTCAATGCGGGGAAGGAAGAACTGTAAGAATTTTGGAACACACAATCAGTTTCTCTCAAAAATAATTTCTAAATTACGATTGAAACAGCGTTTCACACATGAAAGATCCGATATAATTCTACTGTTCTGAATTTCCCCTCTGAACGATGAAAGAGTGTTTGCTCCCTTCGTCTTCAGTGGGATTTTTTTTTTTTTTTTTGTCTAATAAATCTCCCGCCTTGGATTCGTGTACCTTCTGGGATCTAATTTGGCACAAAGCGTTCCTCTCTGTTGTCTAAGCGAATGAAACTTTTATTTCGAACCTCTATGCGTAAGAAGTTGACGATTTTCGTAATCCCACTTCATCAGCGAGGAAAAATCACTCAGAGTACCGTGACAGTCTCGAAAGAGTAAAATGTCAAACTTAAGACTCTTTGTTTCTGGACCATATGTCTTTGAAAATTTCCAATAGACCTTAGATTTTTCTTTGTCATTTTAATAAAGATATTTTAATCATTCTGTAGAAATAAAAAAAAATTTTAATTCAATTTTTTTTTCTGTTTCAGGTATCCGACTACCCTAAAATAGTGAATTTTGCCAAAAATTGACAATTTTTTTTATGATTTTACTTCGTATTAGCTTTATAAAAATGCCAAATTTATTATTTTCCGTTCACTAGAACAAAAACTATAAGTGTTTTAGTAAAAGCAAATGCCATTGCATTAAGCAAGGTGTCATACTTTAAAAAGCGTTTTATTCGAAATGTGTTTTCTTGAAAATACTCAAACGGGGTCAGCGATTGCTCAAAAAGTTTTGAAAAGAATTAATTGAGTGAATATTTCTGTGTATGTTCTGTATAACCGTAGAACTGTTTTAACTTTCAGATTTATCGATCACTGTTTTATTACAAAATTTATAGCCCCGACCCTTAAGTGAATATAACCACTGTTTTTAAGCAATTTCATGTAATAACAAAGATAAAGTTCTCTAGTTTTTGCAAAAATTAAAATGTGTCTTATCTTGAAGGTCACTTCAAAAATGAATACATAGCAACACATCAAAATTGAAAATCTGTTCATAAACTTTTGGTACAGAATAGACCGCGTTTGTGTTATTTTTTGTCAATTTTTTAAAAAAAATTTCCAATTTTAGTCATAATATAATTTCTTTTTCTCTTCTTAATATTAGCATATTTTTCTTAAAATGTACTAAGTAAATCTAAAAACCACACAAAAAATCCCCATAGCTCTATTTTTTTTAAAAAAAGAGATGTCGCAACCAGTCGGATACCTTAATTTAAGTTGGACATAATTTTTGAGATCTCACAAGACATGCTGTTGTTAAGGTACCTTTTTTAAAAAAGTATGCCTTAAAAATGTGAACTATTTTTTGTACATAACAAAACGCAAAAAAACATTGATTCTATTTTTTAGTAAAATATTAAGATAGTTTCTTTAAAAAAATTATAAAACTTTGTAATTTTCAAAATTTTTTATTCCCTCCCTTTTTTATACATAAAACTATTTTCTTAAAAACTTAGACTAAGAAAACGAGATATCACTATATTCACCGATATCCTGCATAGAAATATAAAAAATTTGGAACCATATGTGCAATAACTTTTTTTAAAGTGTACCTAAAGGAAAAAATCATGCTTTGGAGAAAAAAGTTAAAAAAGTAAAATTAGAGCAATGTTTTCACATATCATACTATTGACACATACTGTCACAAACTCCCATCTTCTTAAAGCGACAGCAGCGCCACCTTTGAAAAAGGAACAAATTGATTCAGAATTAAAATGGACGCGTAGAACAAACATACTGAAACTACGCGGTAAAAACTAAAGTTGATATAGATGTTTATAAATGTTATCTGTTTAGTCTAATTAGTGTCGTGTAATGTCCCGAGTATTTTTGTTATGTGTGCTGTAAAAATTAAAAACATATAAACTTCACAAAAGGACTTTTTATTCATGGACTTTGATTTGCATCACTGTGTGGCAGCCCTCCATTGACAAGGTAAGCCATTTTACCTTGATTGTTTTCTTCATTTTAAATAACAAAAAATGAAAAAGGTAATATATACATTTAATGTCTCTCTCGGTGTGCTTAACATTGAAGATTCCATTTTCAGAGAATAAAGAAAAAGGAAGTTTAAGAGGACATGGTGCAATTTCGGCAAAAATGTTTTAATTAAAGGATTTTCAAAAACATTTTGGTTGCTTCCTATGTGTGTATACTATTTAAAACAGATTTTGTGCTCAAAATTTCATAAAAAGCTAGGCATTTAATTTTTTAAGGAAAAAACTTGAAATTTGTGAAGCGATTTCAAAATGCTACTCCTCCTACAAAAATTTACGTACACGCATGAAATTTGATTTACAAGTACCTCAAACTATGCATAACAAAAGTTGGTATGGATTTTGCGATAACATGATTGGTATTCGTACAATAGATCTTTTTATGAATGTGTTTTGAAAATTCCTTAAAAATGCGCAAATTCTGAGTTCAATTATTTTTTAAAAAATAAGTGTTGCTTTGATTCAAAAATGCATACCAACTTTTGTTACATGTACTATTAGCAATAGGTAAAAAACAATTCAAAGCATTAGGCTCAATAGAAAAAAATCCTTAGCATTTTAAAAGAAGTCAAACTATCTTTCCGAGATAAGTAAGTTTAAAGTTTTGATTTGCCATAGGGATGTAAATAAAAACGAACGCAAAAGCTATCATAATTCTGTGTTTTTTATGTTTAGAGCTTTCAAATTTTGTCAGGTTATCAAAAAGTATATACAAAATAATTTAAGCTAAAAAAATTAAATTTTATTTTTTGACCGATTTTTGTCAATTGAATCGTACTGTGTCCCCTTAATTTATTTATATGTACTGGTTCGTTAATATTAGAGATAAAGTTCTGATTTTTTTATTGAACATTTTTTTAATCCTGCGTAAACTTTGTATTTTAGGCCTTCGCAATTGGTATCTCCATTGAATCAAAGTGGTCGTAAAACAGAACGAAAATATGATGAAATAGTTATTATGGTTCCGTACAAGAATAGTATTTGCAGCATTTTTGCTGCAATCTGAGGTGAGTATGAATGTCGAAGAGAATACGGCAACCCCCTTAGAATGGTCTTGAGAATTTGGCTGGACAGACGATCCCGAGATGTAAACAAACTAAGCCGATGTGTGGCAAGCAGAACATTAAAATAATTATAGAAAAAGAAATGCTTCTTTTTTCCATAAACATAAAGCCCAGTGGCTGAGTGGTAGAGCTTTCACTCCAGAGCTCCAACCCCGGGCTGGGCAAGGTCGACTCAGCCTTCCATCACTTCAGTGGGTCGATAAACGAGCACCAAACTTTGCTCGGGAACTAAACACTGGGGGTTCCGTGTTAGATTGACCACCTGATCGATACATCTGTTCATGCACTTCAGTGCCCAAGGTCATGAAAACTGTGATGGGCTGTTGCGCCACTGAGTATAGTGAAAAATATAAACGATGTATTCCATAGGTAATAATGTTATGAGTGTATCCCAAAGTTACGTAACGCACGATTGTGAACAACACTAGTTCATATTATAATACAAATCACAAGGAACGAAACGTATTGAGTTTGTCAATACTATAATGTTTTCAATACCAATATTTTTTGTCTTATTCATTGTTGCAAATTTTTCTTCAAAATCAGCCTGAACCTTCTTTTATTCAGTTGCCTGTATAAAGAATTATTTCATAAACATTATCATCTAAAAATATAACTTGTTTGTATCTGATAAGCTGTAGTAGCTCTATGTCAGATAATGAAGAGTGATGAAACCATTCATTCATTTTTGTTAGTTATTCTTTGTTAATAATGCAATAAATGCAATAAAAACACAACATTAATAAAAAAAATAGTAATACGATACAATGCAATAAAAACATAACACATACTTTGTAAATTAATTACCTAGTATCGCAATCACGCCAACTTTCAAGATAACTCACCAAATTGGCGACCGCGAATCCAAACGTGTCGTAACTAGCACAGTCCTGTGTTTCCTTTCATATTTCTCCGCTCACCGCCTTTATAAGCCTAACCGTTCTTTAATATTGAAGACCGAATACTAAAATGCTAAACTGGGACTTTCCAACTCTTAAATAATAAAATGTAATAACTAAAGTATTATTATATTAAATAATAACTATAAGTAGTATTAATATTAATAGTAAATTTTAAGAAGTAATAAAATTAAATAATGAAAATCCGTTATTGTTTTTCATTTTTTGATTATTATTTGTTCATTCGACTCCGCTCTCCATATTAGCATATTCCATTAAAAAAATTAGCGGTTTTATTCAATGTCGCCAATAGTACATAAGTTCCTTAAAGACACCCGATTATCTAAAAACGAGATGGAGCAAGCAACTTTTTTTTAAAAAATCCTATAGATCCTTTCCACAGAAAAAAATTATTAAATCGAACGTATCATTCTGTTGTGTTTATGGATTAAAAAATATCACGTTGAGATGAACTAGAGAGGTATTTAAATTTAAATGTAAATGTCTAGCTGTACTAGATGTCTAGATGTAAATGTCTAGCTGTACTAGAGATGTCTGGATTTATGTCAAATTCATAAGCAATTTCAATCTTGGCAATAAGAACTAATAAAAAATTCGGAAGGGAAGAAAGTGAATTTCGCCCTTCAACTGTGTGTTCATTGTGTTCCATTCTGAAAGTCTGTCTTGTACTCTCAATACCAGCGATCTGTAAAAAGGTCAAATCTTGGAATTCACATGCCAAGTTGATTGTTAACAATAGAGGAGTTTAAAATATATATAAACAAAAAAAAGAGTTTAAAATATATATAAACAAAAAAAAGGAGTTTAAAATATATATTTTGATATAGTCATGCACAATTAACAGTCACTAATTTTATATAATTATACAAAAAGAAACTCTCATTTATAGAATTTTAAAATACACATACAGAAACCTAACTCTTATTTTTCATAATTGAACAAATTTTCTCCATTTGAACGTTACGAAAATGTGATTTCATTTCAAAATTTTGAGGTATTTATTTTAATATTTCAATTGGCGTCTCTTTTTTCATAACAAAATTAACAAAAAATGCACTTGAGCTCTTAACTATGAATATACTTTTGTCATTTTTTTCTTCCTTTCACGGTTTTTGCCTTCCTCCTTTTGTTGAGTGTATGAGAGTAACTCATTATAATATTGAGAGAGTATACCCTTTTCTGAAAATAAACATCCACAAAAGAAATATATTCCCTTTGGAAATAATCTGTACATATTTTGTCTAAACGGTTTTAAATCCTCACACTGGGTAGAGTTTATCCAACATGATATTGCCCAAATCACTCACCCAATGACTCAAACAATGAAAGGAGATACCAAAGGGCAGAGCAATAACAAAAGGCTACAATTAATTGGTCAGAATTCTTTTGATAACAAGTTAAAAGAAAAGAAACGTTTTGAGAACTGTTAGTTAAAAGGACAATAACTGAGACCTATGTATAGTTTCAGTAGAACAGAATAAAAATATTGTTACGCTTTTTAAATAATAAAAAAGTCCAACTTCTGCTTTTTTAAATGTTTTTTTTTTTTGATCGTGGATTCGTTTTCACACATTTTCGAGAAAATTATTTAGTACATATACTTCACACTGGTTACTTGGAAATTTAAGGATAATTGCTTTTCTAAGCAATTATCTACGATTGTTTGATTTAAATAATCGTTTATGCAGAATTCTATTCCTTTCAGATGGATCGAAAGCTGCACTTTAAAGCAACAAAAGGACAACTAGAAATGGATCTCGTTTTTTGAAAATCGGTCAACGACGATGGCATCCGAGCTGGGACTACACACTTTGAACTTCCACTCGACGCAAACGTGAGAACTTCGAGCCTCTACAAATTTTAACTGCATCAGCCTCTCATACAACTCGGCTCTTCTTTCGTGGCACCAGAAATAGAACCCACGGCACGACAGAAACAACGCCGGCCACGAATTCGCGACCTCGACCACTTGTTCATCACAGCTACATATTTTTATTTATTTCTAATGGGGCTGCAGATTTATGTTTTACTATTGCAGACCCAATACATTTCCCAGGGACTAGTATCTTTTTAGTGCGGCACCCTATAGGTGGAATACCAATGCCTCAAGGAATTTTGACGTCCAGTTTCCTCCCCAGGAGGAGGCACCTGAGCTCTGATGATGCGAAACCGTTTTAGGAATATATTCTTGCCGAGAGCACTCAAGCCAAGCAAGAACTCAAGGTACTTTTTACATGCCGCATAATCATACGACATGGACGCTGTCGATCTTCTACATCATGAAAAACCAGCGACGAGGCCGGTGTCGAACCAGCAACCTTAAGCGTACAAGGCCAGTGCCAAACTAACTACGCCATCCAGTCGGCTCACAGTACATATTACTGCAAGAATCAGAATTACCTTGGAACTTTGAGACTAATCTCGAGTATTTAAATATTGTGATAATATTAAGACCTTTTTCTAGGATTCACAATAAAGAAATACAAGAATCATTAAAGCAGATTTTTGTAGGGAAATCGAATGTATTGTAAGGAAAATAATCAAAATAAAATTCAGGAAAGGAAGAATGTTTTTTTAATCACATATTGCTGTTATTTTATACATGATTAAACCAATTGGTATTTATATATTTATTATTGGATACCCTCTGTCCAAAAATTAATTCCTCTAACATGTATATAAGAAATAATTTTATTTCATGAGAGAAACAATGAAAAAAAACAATGTTGCAAATATAAAATAATAACACATTAAATTTTTTAAAAAGTAATAAAATCCAATTAAAATATGCGTTTAAATTAACCTAAAATCTTTTTAAATGCATAAAGTTTTCCCCAGAAAATTTCCAAGTGTGACTTATTTCAATCAATTTCAATGACTGAAATATCAAACAGAACTAAATTTTAAAGTAAAAGATTAAGTACTTTTAAAATTCGGAAATTTACACAATTTTTAAGCTAAAAAAATACGCTGAAACATTTCACTCTCTGGGGAAAAAATTTCTGCAAAGAAATGGAACTAGTGTATGTAGTAGCTTACAACTCTTATTTCACCTAACATTACTTTAGGCGAGCTACAAACAAAACAGAAGCATTTACAAAAAAGATCATAACTTAAAAACCCATTTCAGATAGAGGAAAATTTAGATGTTCAAAAAGAAAGGAACGTTCACATGCACACAATAAAGGCTAAATTGAAAATGTGATGTTAGTTATTTTCAAATGAAAGTCGCATAAAAATCGCCGATTAAATAGGTTTATAAAGAAGTTTCACTAAACTTTCTCAATTAAAAGTTTTTTTCTTAAGTAGTACATATTATTACATTTTATCTGTCAGAAAATAGGATATAGAAAATGTTCAGTTCTATTCTGTTCAGTTGAAAATGGAGAATATAATTATTTGCTAAGAATCCAGTTCCACACCTAAAGATCTCAAAATTTAACAATAAGATTTATCTTGAAATTCATTGTGTTTCAGTGGACTTAACAATTCAGTTCACACACACCTTTTTTGTTAGTGAAAAAGGAAAATTTACATTCAAAATTTATAACTAAAAAACTATTCTTGATTCATATAGGACGCAATATATGGTGAAACATAAAATAGTACATTAAAAAAATTACATAGTAACCTTTAAATAACTTGGTACGAATTACAAATACACATGTCGTAAAATAAAGAAAAATTGTCGAGTAAAAACAAAGTTCATGCGTGTGTGTGCAAAACTCGAAGACATTTAAAGTACATTGATTTCTAAGTCTCCCCGGAGATCAAAAGATACTGTTTTAAGTGACATTGATTAACTATTGTATAGGTCTAGAAATCACGAATAGTGGTTACTACTCAAACTAGTAATAGGAAAATGTTAAATTGAAATCTCATTAGTACGAAATAACACGATATTGTAGAAATGAAAAATGGCAATATATTTATAATATTTTTTTGACTTTAACTCTTTACCGGCTATTTTTGTATACCGATGGTACATTAAAATATTTTTGGGGACGAAAGTGATGTAAGAAAAGGAATTAATTAGATTATTAGGTAAAAATATTTTGATTATTAAGACCCCTGTGTTTAGAGGGCATATGCTTACCACAACCCACCATGAGTAATAGAAACTCATTTACATTATTTTCACTTCTTTTTACCTCTCCCCACATAAAATTTTTTTCTCAAACATATTTTATAAATATTACAACCTTCAAAAGGAATAGTGGCATAAAAATATTTTATATTCTTAGAGGATGATGATGTGAAATTAAGAATTTCTACATATTATTTCCCATGAACTTTATGAAAACAGATCAGTACATAGTAAACACAACAAATTTATGAATTATGTTTGTAAATATTTCAATATATAATATGAATGGTAAATTCATGAAGAGGAGTGACAAAGGGATAGATTTGATAATACTCGAAAGTATAGTTACCCTGTAAAGGGTTAAAAAACAAAGATGTGAGAAATCATGGTGATTTATACACATTAAAATATTATATAATAAAGTATTCTATACCCAAAGCGTTGGCTAAAACATATTTTTCGACATCAAGCGGCTGTTGTTTCTTTTCAACTTACATAATTACATATTTCTACTAAACTGAATTTTGCAAAACTAAATAATTTTTCTTATTAAAAGGCTTGTGATACATAAATATACTATCGTATATTCCACTCTAACTACTCTCTTGTTGCTTAGTAAAAATATTTTGCATGTTTTGCCTAAAAACGTTGTTTTGACACATTGAAAATAATATTTACAGTTGAGCTTATGACGATATAGTATAGACAAATACAGAGCTGATCAGTTGATGAGTAGCTGAAGCCATATCTCTCTTGATACGGGTAAAAACATTTTTTTTAATGTCTCCTTAAAAACTCACATAAAAATGTTTGGTTATTAAAAATATACTTTGATGATATTTTAAAATGATGTAAAGTTTCAAAGGAATGTATATAAAAAATGGAAAGGAAAAATAAATTTCCTTGTTTTATTAACATTATTTTAACTTTTTTTTCTTCCTTAAAAAATAAAATACGCATTTTTTTAAAAATAATACGGACACTTGGGGATATCGAAATTAAACGTTCTTCCAAGATGTAAACGCACGGATTAAGCAATCCTAAACTTTTCTTTAAAAAATCCTAAACTCCACTTAAATTTTTATCTGCAGTATTTTTCAGATAAGATTTTTTTGTACCGTAAAATCCGGAGTATAAAGCGCACTTTTAACTCAAAATATAAGATAAAAATTTAAGACTGCTTGCCATACGCCGGTTATAAAAATGAGAGCTATAAAATGATTGATTGAGATGATTGTAGACTTCTACATATATTGAAACGCTGTTTACTTAAAACAAATGATATTCATTATGAACTAAAAGAGTTGTAGTTATAGAAGTATTCTCATTTTTCGAAGGCTGTTAAGAATATATATATGTGTCTAACTTCAAAATGCTTTAAAAAAACATTTCTTCGTAGATTGGAATACTGTTTATTTAAAAGAAATGGCCTTCCTTATGAACTAAAAGAGTTGTAGCTATAGAAGTATTCTAATTTTTCTAAAGTTTAAAACAATATCTCGAATAATTGACTAAAAAACATATGAGCAATACACACGTATATTACAAGTTTCTTCGTAAAAAATAGGGCGGCGCGTAAATGCGCGTTGTACGGCGAATATAACAAAAAATAATAAAAAAGACAACTTGAAAGTATAGTTGCGCGTTACACGCCGGATTTTTCGGTACATTTACTTCTCAGATAAATTCTTTTATGAGGAAATGTTAAAAGGCTTGCGAAAAAAGATTTTTGAAAAATTCTTAGAGTTGATATGCTTGAAATATGCCAAGGACGAGTGAAATAAAGGAGTACAGTACCTGGTACTCTATCTTGGATAGCACCTCATATTTCCTGAGCAGAGCGACGTGCTTGAGGAAGTCATTCGCCTCGATGGGGTCTTTGGGCAGGAGGGGCCCCAACTTAGCGTCTTCGTGTATGGGCAGCAGACCACTATTTAGCAAAGACAGCTGGATGCGGCTGATTGAGTGCCTGGCTCGCGGGCCCCGGTGCTTGGGGCGGCCGCTGTGACCCGCGGTGCCGTCCTCCAGGGTGGAGGCCGTCGTCTCACGCTCCCATTCACGGGGTCCGAGCGCCGACGGGCATTCGTCGTCCCTTACTCTCACAGAAACCAGGGCAATTCACCAGAAAAAGAGCCCCACTTCGACGATCCGCGTTCGAGGGATAATCCTTCGAGAGCGATTGTCCGAGGAGTGACCACCTGATCGCAGCAGCGAACCACTTGTTGGGTGCGTCGCCACGTGCCTCTGTGGGGGAGCGAGCGCTCGCGGAGTCTCATCCGACCGGAGACGGATCCACTACTGCCGGGAGAGACGCCTCTCAAAATAGACGGGCCGATCCCCGACGCATGCGCAGGGTGAGTTTCCAGAAAAGCACGCGAATCTTAGGGGAAAACTACTCCTGTGAGAAAGATGTGGTCGCGCTGATGTGTTTGACGCCTCCCAGGTGCTGTTGGCGCTAATTACTCGGCAAGAAACAAATCGGGAAAGACATATCTTTGTAAATAGGCTTACCTCGAGGATTCATTTTTTTTATCTCGCCCTTTTCTCTCAAGGAAAAGAGAGGCGGATTAAGGTAGTTGGAGGCCCCTGGCGGTAAAAGGTTTGAGGCCCATGGGCTTAAGAGTCTAAAAACTAAAATAGTGAAAAGAGTCGCTTACTTTAAATTCTCAAAAAATGTGTTGCAAAAAAAAAAAAAAAAAAACTCATCGGCTAACGAAAAATCTTAACTGAAGAAAAAAAAATTAAAAACATTACTTAAAAGTTAACAGTTTTGCTATACAGTTTGATTTCTCTTTGGCAAATTCATCAATTATTTTCACCGTATCTATTTTGTCCAAAACATTTCATTCTGTATATAATATGGCCATGTTGTTCAATTTCTCTTCCCCCCCCCATAGTACTTCTTAAATTATTTTTAACACGTTTTAAAACTAAAAAAGATCATTCACCTGATGCATTCGATATCGGTATTGTTAAAAATATTTTCACATATTTTTGTACATTAGAATTTCTTTTACATCTCGATAAATTTCTAACGGGGTTTTCATTGTATCTTTGTTTTCTTTTCATTTCTTGTTCCAAGGTGGGGTGATTGGTTTGTCGCTGGCCTTTGGACTCATCAAGCTTGGGGCCCCTACCAGCGCTGGGGAGCCCCTGGCGGCCGCCAGGTTCGACACCCACTTAATCCGTCTCTCAAGGGAAAGTGTCTTTTTTTTTTTTTACTTTCTAGAGTGCGACGGTTCTACGTTATTCAAATAAGCAATTACCGTATTTACTCGAATTTAAGCCCCCCCCCCTCCCCAATTTTCTACTAGTTTTCAGAGGAGATAAATGAGAATTAATAAGATGTTCTCAGTTAATTTATTTGACCATTATTAAAAACTTTTAAATACGTTTATGAACCTATAATGACTCTAAAACCGCCAGAATCATGTTTTGAAAAGGATTCGTCATCCTATTGTCAAAGCTGACTTCAGAATGGGAGCCGGCGTCGACTCTTTCCCACACGGTGTCGTCTTCATTGCCCTCCAATGCCTTTGTTACGCTACATTTTTTTAAAGAATATTTGTAAAAGAATGTGTGTGAGAGTTATTGAAGGCTGTTAAACATTTACAAGCAAAAATTATATCACTTTGTTTACTCCATCAACGTATATTTGCTTCCTCTGTGTCAAATTTTCAATGGCTGGAGCTTTGTTCCCGTTTTTTTCTGCATATGAAATTGTCGCCCTCTTCATACTTGTCATAGTGAACTTGTCTTGATGCTATGACCGATCCTTTTATATATATATATATATATATATATATTTAGGTGATCAAACGTGCGTATACAAACATTGTCCTAAATACGAGCGCACAACGCTGTTTAGGATAGACTGAAATACCGGAGATAAAATGCGGAATGGGAAAAGTCATCGATGGAAGTAACCAGAATGGACGGTTACATTGTTCCTTTTGAAAGGGGTTGAACTTCAATTTCCCCCATCCAACAAATATTTCTCCTTCGATTCTAAGCCGCACCCGATTTTCAGTAGCATTAACACTGGAAACATAGTATGGCTTAGATTCGAGTAAATACGGTATTTTATTAGTGGCATAAGCCATAGGCGGAATGATATTGTGCACTCATCTCTCGATGAATCTATATTGTTAATAGGGGGTCGGTAAAAGGCGGGTGCCAGCATTAAAATTAACGTCGATAGAATCAAATGAGAGAAAAATGAACTTTAATCCGAAACAAACATAGATTTATTATCAACAAGGTAGTCAATATCAACAATTTATCAATATATTTTGGAATTAAAGCATCTTAAGATAAAGAAACACCTAATATGACAAGAGGCACTTTCGTACGACTAGACGATTGGGATGGTACGTCAGCTCGCGGTATGAGTAAAATCATAGATGTGATGAGTTGTAGGGGACGGGACAATAGCGAAAGTGTATAAAGTACCCCAAAATATATATTACACACACATGCATTTAAACACAAGTGTGTGTATTACGTTTACTTATATTCATTTAAGGTATCCGACTACCCTAAAGCTGTGAATTTTGCCAAAAATTGACAAATTTTCTTACGATTTTATTTTATGGGCCATCTTATTAGCTTTATAAAAATATCAAGTTTATCATTGTCCGTTTACTAGAACAAAAACTACAAGTGTTTTAGTTAAAGCAAATACCATTACTTTAAGCAAGATGTCATACTCTAAAAAGCGTTTAATTCGAAATGTGTTTTCTTGAAAATACTCAAACGGGGTCAGCGCGATTGCTAATAAAGTTTTGAAAATAATTAACTGAAAAAATTTTGTGTATGTTCTGTATAACAGTAGAGCTGTTTTAACCTTCAGATTTATCAATCAGTGTTTTATTACAAAATTTACAGTCCCTTATGTGAATATAATCACTGTCTTTTTAAGCATTTTCATATAGTAACCGAGATAAAGTGCTCTAGTTTTTGTAAAAAAGAAAATCTCTTATCCTGAAGCTCATTTTTCGAAATTGAATAATATAGCAGCACATTAGATTGAAAAAAAATTGAAAATTTGTTCATAAACCTTTGGTGCAGAATAGGCCGCGTTTATGCTATTTTTTGTCAATTTTTACCTATTTTTTCCCATTTTAGTAATAATAATTTCTTTTTCTCTTCTTCACATTTTTCTTAAAATGCACTTAACCAAATCTAAAAATAACAAAAAATCCTCATATCTCCTTTTTTTTAAAAAAAAAGTTGTCGCAACCAGTCGGATACCTTAAGGACATCTTCAGTGTGTATTTGTATTATAAGGATCATTTTAGCTTTATATATATATCTAATATTAGTTTCTTTATTCAGTGAAAATAGTTTAACTCAAAACTGAAGGGACTGAAATATTTTTTCGTATTAAGGGAATTTAGTGTTAAATGTTATTGCAAAAAAAACCATACATTCAACAAAATTAAGTTTATTAGAGTGCACTTTATTTACATACCATATGTTCAAACATTTCTCCAATTTGCTCTCTCTTTTTTTAATTATTCTTGGTAGTGTACAGTTTAGCAATTCCAAAATTTTTACAGATTTCCGTTTTCATCTGTTTTTTACTAACAGCTTTAAAAAGCTCCATCTTCATTTTAAGCGAAATGTCTGTTTGTTTTCTCCCAGCTCTTTGCCATCGTGTTCGTAACAAAGTTCTTCTAAAATAGAAATAATGCTAACCAAACTCACACTGTGATGTCCTCGTCACCAAATTCCAAAGTCAATTGATGAGAGATGAGACGTTTTTGTGTGGCGTTTGTGCGGATGGAGGGTGAAAGTAGCTTAAGTTAAACACAAAACTGGCTCTTGTCACAGGCTATTCCGAAGGTATTCCAAAACTCTAAGTTATCCTTCTTTCTACAAAACATGTGAAATGACCTTTTTTCATTTCAAACCCATCTTAAATCTCGCCTGCGTGACTGCGTGAATGGTGTTTTCCGTATTTTGTTTATTCCCAGAAGGATAGTCTTTTCGTGTTAAGGCGATATGGTACCCTAAATATCTTTAAACTATCGAAATCTTTAATGGCTAATTTGATACCTCGAATCTTTATAAACATGACTGCAAAATTTCAAAGTTTTACCTGCATTTGTTATCACGTTATGGAGCAATATTCGATGCTGGACAGCAACTACCACGCCCACATTTCAGATTATCTGCTAGAAAAGAGTCTGATAAAAAATGAGTTAATTATTTTTCTACCGCGCGTAAGTGAGACTGACATTATATATGAAGTAACAAATCATTTCAAGAAAGAATTGTTCAATTCATGCAAAAATTCTAGTCTGAGTATTGTTTATTGAAGAGCAAATGGATTTCGTCAAGAATTAAAATTTGTGCGTGCTTTTTATGATATTATTAGGAATGAAACTAAGACTTCAATACTGATTCTCCCAAGGCACAAATACTAAATCTCATTTTGATAACTCAGATAATTAAAAAATTTAATTACCAAGAACAGAAAAACTCTCCCATTTTTATATATTTGTTTTTGGTGATATATATATATATATCCCATGTGTGTGAAATTCAACACTTTTATTATTAAGTATTTAAAAATATTGATTTAAACAAATGCAGATATGCAGTTCTTAGATTTTGATATATTTTACCCATAAATCGCTATTTGATTTTGCTTTCATTTGTGTAAAATATTTAACATGCAAAGGCTTTTAAAATCATGGAAATAAAAAATAAAGGCATAAACATCTTTTGTTCATGTTGTGCATTAGCTCTGAGCATGGAATTAGCTCTGAAGTGTGTGCATTTTTTTTATTTTTTTTTTATAATTATTAAGATAAAGTTTTATGAAATATTGATCTTTCATTCGTTTTCTTCTATAAATTCATTATGGCAGTATACTGTTTAATTGTTCTACATTTGTGCAATTCTTTATGGTAAGTAGTTTTAAATAAGCTAATTAACATTTCATCAAAGTTTCAGACTATTCGATGAATATTATATCATGCTATTCATGGAATGAAAGCTTCAAACTCATATTTCTCCATGTTGAATTTTTGTACATATACTGTTATTCAAAACCCTAAGACTTTTTTAATAATTGAAGTATGGGTTTGAAATTTTGTATACATGTTCTGAAAGGTATGTTTTGTAAAACTGTGCATGGAATTAGCTCTAATATCTTTAGTACTTTTTCTAAAAAATTTCAAAATCAAAGTTAATGTTGTTTTTTTTGAGAATTTTTGGAAGCTTAACTATAAAAAAATTAATTAAAAATTAATGAGCAGTAGTAGAAAAACAACATGCACAGTTTTATGTAGTATATTATAAGGTACTTGAAAAAAAAATTTGAAAAAAAAGACACATATTTAAAAAAGCCTTAAAAATTTTTTAAAAGTTCAAAAAATTTAAATTTTGCAACAAATTAATAATTTTTTGTATGGAATTATTATTAAATACTAACCTTTATAAAATACAATTAAAACCAAATATCAAATATTAAAAATAAAAAAAAATTGTGAAGATGTTACCATATCGCCTTAAGCAATTTTCGTTTCGATTTAGAGGGGGGGGGAATGCATGAAAATACATAATAGTTTGTCGGGCCCATTGTATTATTTCGTGTTAACCAATATTTCGTCTAAAGCGTTTCCACGTTAAACAATTTCACTGTACGTAATTAATTAATATCTAACACTAAGCGGCAGATAGTATTGAAAAAAACATTCTTATAACTCTCACCGCTTGATTTAAGAAGGACAAGGGGTTCTAAAACTGTCGTAGAATTATCTTTCACGCTCCCGTAACCCTCTCTTCCCCTTTTTAGAAGATCTCTACTCAACAAAATAAATATGATTGCTAAATCTCAAGTCTAAATCTAATTATTCAAATTGGAAATTTTTTATAAATATGACCGGCAGTCCCTTTTTGAAAGTCAATTTTCCATAAAACCTGTTCTTAGAGGATTTCAATTCAACAAATAAAACACGTAGGACTTCAAAAACTGGATTATTTTTTATAACGTTCCTTAAGCTCTTACAACGCTCCTTAAAGGCAAATTTTCGGAAAACGATTTTTGTAGGCTCTTGAAAGGAACCAAATTACAAGTTTAATAGTTAGAAAACAGGAATAGTCATCTATAACGCCCCTTAAGCCCTCACATACTCTTTTAAGGGCATTTTCTGTATGTGTAGTTAGACCCCGATTTATACACTGTTGTTTGTAAAAACTGCAACACCATGAAGGAATCATCAAAACTAAATGAACTTTGCAGAAAATATCAATTATAAAATGTTACATAAAATAGTAAAGTTTCAGAGCCACGGCGCATGCGTGGAGAGCGCAGCGCCCTCTGAACTGATGCTGAAAGCGTATAAATAGAGGGCTGTAGAGAGACGTTAAAAATAGTTAATAATTATTTGTTAGTGGAGAACGTTTAGTGAGACCTAAGTATGCCTCCAAGACGAAATAAGGAAAAATTCCAACAACTTACAGAGTTTGAACGGGGAAGGATTATTGAACTTCGAGAAAGAGGATTTTAAAATCACGAAATAGAAGCTCGTGTGCAGTGGAACAGTGCCACAGTGATGCGTGTTTGGAAGCAGTTTACTTACGAGCACCGAACAACTAGAAAAACTGGCCGTGGACGATGGAAGGTGACGTCAGCGTGTGACGATTGGCACCTACTTCGCATGGTGGTGAATGACCGTACAGCTGCTTCAAGGCAGTTGGCAGCACGTTGGTCTACTGCTACAGGGGTACTAATGTCGGCTTCGTCAATCCGTCAACGTCTGCTGCACCGTGGGTTGCGTGCAAGGGTGCCTTTATACAGGATCTCCTTCCATCGACGACTGCGTCTGCAATGGGCCCATGAGCACAAGCTGATTGCCACCAAGATGTCTTTTCAGATGAATCACGCTTCAATTTGTGGGACCATAATGGCCGCATTCGTGTTAAACGCTATGCCAGTGAATGCTGCTTTCCAGAGTGCGTTATCGAACGACATAGTGTCCTAACACCTGGAGTTATGGTTTGGGGTGTGATTTCGTATCATAAACGATTCAATTTGCTACGAATTGAGGGTGTTCAGTGTTGAACAAATAATTCTTGTGACGCCCACAATAACAAGTGAATATTTGTCGCGAGAGGGCGCTAGTGTGTATAGAGTCAGTGTATGTGTAAACTTCGTGTGAGAAAGGGCGTAGAGGAAAACGCTCTAATAAAATTCTTGTTACAACGGTTTCGTGCCATTTAATTTGTGGTGTAAACAATTTTAGAGTAAAACAAATGTGCAAACCAGTACCAGTGCGTGTAGAGAGGGTAATCTCAATAGCAACAGGTACGTCAGTGAAGTGCTACAGCCCGGAATCGTTCCCTTCCTTCAAGGCATTCCCTGGAGCTATCTTTCAACAGGATAATGCACGCCCGCATGTTGCAAAGACTGGTCGAGACTTCTGTTCAGCCCAACACATGCAACTGCTTCCTTGGTCTGCTCATTCACCGGATATGTCACCTATTGAACATTTGTGGGATTTGGATGGTTGGCGTCTCGTTCGTGATCCGCGTCCTGCAGTTTCAAAAGAAGAACTTTTGCTGCGCATACAAGCATATATGGAATTCTCTTCCACAAGCAGATATTCAAGTTCTGTTTGACTCCATGCCACGACGTATAGCAACACTTTATTGCAGCGCGTGGTGGCTACACCAAATACTGATTTCAGGTACTTGATATTGTTTTTTTTACATTGAAAATTTCGTCATTTATTTGTTTTAATATCAAGTCGTTTGTGCATTAAATTTCATTTAATTCTGATGATTCCTTCATTGTGTTGCATTTTTTACAAACAGCAGTTTAGAACCCTTATTTAAGGAATTTCCCAATTTAAAGAATTTTTCTATTTCTCCGATTAAAATGAAGGCAAAAACACCCTATTTAACGAATAATAAACCTCGAAATAACTAATTATTTCAATAGCCAAAAAATTTTTGTTTTTAATTTGTATTAATTTTTTTTTTTTTCAAATGACATATTTGTTTGTTCGGAACCGAAAAATACTTTTCTTGGCAGTAGGCAATTTCGACGGGAAAGGGTGAGCCCATAGTTAAACTTTACAAATGCCGGTGAGTCATGAATGTAGCCTATTATGTGAGTTTTGTGCCGCACAGGAAATTGGTTTCTTATCTCACTCCGTAACGGAAAGGATCTTTAAAGATTTAAGAGATTATGTTGTATTTGATAACAGATTGCCTGTGCTACTGAACTTAAGGAAATTGATTTGTTTCAGAGTTTCTAATGAAGAAATCGATAATGAAATTCATATCAAAACTGTTACACTTTCTGGTGTTTTCCATTGTATGGAAACTGTGAAAACATACCTTATGCCTCAGAATATAAAGTCGAAAAAGAATTGCCAACTCAGGAATCAAAAAGACTGTCAAACATCAATTAGTCAGTATTTTAAAATTTCTAATTAACAGTTGCGTAATAATTCATTTACAGTGATTTTAGCTGTTGAATTAAAAGTGTGTAGTTTCTAACTACGGATATTTTTTGTGTAGATGCTTGTGATAGAATTTACAAAAGGTAATTGCAAAAAAATTTTTATTTTGTTTAGACCCCGATGTAACGAATAACCCTGAATTAACGAAGAAAATGTTCAGTCATGATGAATTTGTTAAACTGGGGTGCGACTGAATTCGTATTTAGTTTCAAATGAAAGACTAGTTAAGAGTAGTCGATATCCCCTGTACCACTAATGCTAAATTGAGCTTTTTTATGTACCTTTTTCTCAGAAACTGTTGAATATAAAGACTTCAAATTTTGTCTGTATATTAATTAGACTTCTATATTTTGTGCTGGTGAGCTTTTTTTAAATATATTGTTCAGTTTTTTTTTCAAAATCATGCTATGTAAGAGTATCACTATGAATTTTTTGAAAATTGTTCATTTTTTTCTACGATAAATGTTCTATAGGAAAATATTTTGGGAATATTTATAAAAGCTCACTTCAGTATACATAGTTACATATCAGTTATGTTCAGTTAAAAATTTATGTGCATCCTTTCTGTAAATTCTGAGAAAAAGGTACACGCAGTTTGAAAAACATCATTTTGCGAAAAATGCATTTTTAATATGAAATGTCACTTCATCACAAAAATTATGAATTACAACACGTATTTGTCCCATTTTACTGAACACTAGCTTCTTCTATATTTATTTTAAGACTTTCTTGTTTCCTATTTTACTCAAATTGCCCAGAAAATACATACATAGCACTTTTCAGTTTTTGTCTAGCGAGATATTTTGTATAATTCAAATCAAATTTCTCAAATTCTGTGTCAATGTTTGAATAATTTTTAACTTTAAGGCATTACAAATGTCAAAGTTGACCGTAAATAATCATAAATATATTATGAAAGTGTATAGTTATGGTTTTGATGTGCATATGGAAATATGTGATTATACGACAATTCGAATGTTTTCATTAGGATTTTGGATATTCACATGCAAACAGTATATTTGACAGTATGAGATCTCTAAAGTTTCTCTAAACTGGTCAAATGATTGGTAAAACAGCCAAAATAAAACTGATCTTATGTTTTTAAACATGAAATTTTGTATTTTTATGTATATAACAAGCTTGACAAGCAACGACAAAAGTCATTGCATATCAACTATGTACCTTTTACGGGGAAACTTTTTTAAAACAAACGTTCAAAAACTTGTCTGTACAGTAAATAAACACTTATATTTATACTGAAGTGAAAATTTTCAAACATATTTTTTAGTTTTTTCAAAAGCATGCATCGTAAAAGTATCACTACGAATTTTTTGAAAATTGTAATATTTTTCTTACGAAATCGCTTTTTAGCAAAATATTTTGGGAATATCTAAAAACGTTCCCTTCAGTCCATATCAGTAGTATGCAGTAAAAATTGCAGGTGCATTCCTGAAATGGATTCGGAGAAAAGGTGCATGTAGTTTTAAAAACGTTATTTTGAAAAAATTGCATTCTACTATAAAGTGTCACAAAAATTATGAACTACAACTTGCATTTGTCCCATTTTATTAAACATTAGCATCTTCTAAAAAATTTTTTAAGTAAACTAGAAAACAAAAAAGTCTTAAAATGCCCAGAAAATACAAACATAGCATTTTTCAGCTTTTGTTTAACGAGATATTTTGTAATAATTAAATGAATTTTCTAAAATTCTGTATCAATTTTTGAAGAATTTTAACTTTGATGCATTACAAACATTAAAGTTGACCATAAAGCATCATAAATATAATGTAGAAAATATACCTATATGGATTTTTTAAGAATTTTTGATTGCATTTCGGAATACATAATTTTACGACATTTTGAAAGTTTTCATCGGGATTTTGTATGTTCACATGCAAACACAGTTTCTAAACTTCAAAAGCTTTTCTAAACTGGACAAATGATTTCTAAAACAGCCAAAATAAAACTGATCTTATGTTTTTAAACATGAAATTTGTGTATTTTTATGTATGTAACAAGCTTCTCGCAACGACAAAAAGCCTTACACATCTGAGTTATGATCAGGTAACTTTTATATAAAAACTCTTGAATACTAAAGCTAAAAACTTGTCTGGACAATAAATAAACATTTATATTTATACTGAAGTGATATTTTTCAAAACATACTTTTGCGTAAAATCATTATGAATGTTTTGAAAATTGTCAATTTTTTGTTATGGTATCTGCTTTCTATCTAAATGTTTGAAGAATTTTTCAAAAATGTCACTTCAGTATACATAATTATATATAAGAAACATAGAACACATGCATACAGCAAATTTACACAATTTTAAAAATATAAATTTTAGAAAAAAGTAATTTTTGGACAAAATCTTACGTTGAGAAAAAAAGAGGGGGCATAAGTTATTATCCAAAATGTAATGAAAGTTGAAATGTTCTTGATTTCCCATCAATTTTCTTTTTGTAATGTTGATATATATATATATATATATATATATATATATATACTATTCTTTTAATGAAAAAACAGGTTTTTACATTTTGAGTATTTCAATAACTATTACCTTTCCTGGATGTGTTGGTTGCAATAAGTGCAGCATTAAATGTTGTCAGTTAGCCATGTTTTATTTTTCAGCAGCAATATTTTTATTATCATTTTTGCAAATAGCTTCGTCTACATTTTTATTAGAGTTCTAATAAACAAGTTTTGAATGATTTAAAACTAGTATCTTCTTATAATAATTGTAAAATTTTGAAGTAAAGACCCTTCCAATGAAATACAAAACATCTACCCATTTCTACATTTCAAATTAAAACTACAATGATTTCATAAAATTTAGAAACTTCCCTCCAAAAGTAGGCAAACAAACTAAAGTCAAACTGGCAGTTATCATACAGTTAATTTACAGTTAATTGTTTATAATTAAAGGAAAAAATATACTAGCTTTACAACTGTTTCCCCGATTTAAAAGGGTAACATTTACACTGTTATCTGTCAAAAGGGGGCGTGGTAAAATAGCTGATTATTTTTAAAAGTCATTTTGGCATACTTCTCATTCATAAATTAGCATATATGTTATATCACTGGAAAGGTAATGAATTGTGGAGATTTTAGAAACATCAAAATTTCAAAATCGATGACCTGAAGATTTTCAGCCTACTGATTGGCCTTAATATTTGAGGTATTGTATAAAATATAAATTAGAAAATGAGCATCGTTAATAAAAATATAGTGTTGCTGTTAATTAATAATAATACTGCTGTAAAATTAATTGCAATTCAAATTATAGATATATAAAAAGAGAGGGAATTAAGTGAGAAAAATAAAGAGAGCACTCCTCTCAACCTTTCCTATTGAGTGAAGATGCTTCTCTAGAAGTGTCCCTTTTCTCTACCAGTTCCCTGGAGGGTTGGCGCAAGTTTCCGCACAAAAGTTGGTTTAATAATCACTCTACATCAGGGATCTTCAAACTTTTTCAACTCACGTAACCCCTTTTCGTGAACCCCTAGAACTAGTAAGTATTTTCGTAGAACTCTATCCCACACACACGCTCAGAAGAATATGTCTTAAAATACCATTGAAATAGATCAATAATCTTAGATCAACGTAAAGGCAATTCAAAAACGTATTATATTTATTATTAAAAAATTTTAATCTACTTTTAATATAATTTTCTCATTAATAAAATTAATTTGTGAGCCAAGTGTCACTTACCCATGTATTATGTTTTGTAACTGGTAACTTTACATTCTTTCACACGAACCGTCTAGGTCTATTGAGAAGAACTGTAATCGCCTTACATATTCTAAGTTTCCTTTGTTTCTATAATTTGTTTTTGTTGCCACTCACGTTGAGAAATATTTTTCACTTGTGCACATCTTTTTGAATGATATTAAAATGTTTATAGCTGTGTTAGAAATACTGGGTATTTTGTATTAGAGGGAGAATTTGCAATATAAAAGTTAAGATCTATTCTTGCTTAAATCTAGATTTTTAACATTGAATTAGTTAAAATACTGTAGGTGTTTTTCCACAAATATAAAAAAGAGCATTTTTTATTAGAAAACTAATTAATTTTGCAAGACATTGTACTAACGAGGAAAAAACTATCTCATAGAACTCAAGATAGTAAACAATAAAATATTCACAATCTAGTAAGTAATATGTATATATGAAAAGGCAAAACGTTTTAATATTCTTTTATTAGATTATAATAAAAGTTTAAAAAGTATTGCAGAATAAAGTTATTAGTATGAATAAAATTTTCAGTTTCTTAATGACAGGGATGAGCTTTAAATTCTTGTGGGTATACACACATTTTAGAGAACGTGAATTCATTTTGCATACACATTTCTAAGTTTATTTTCGATTTTTCTATTGTGACTCGAGGAACCCCTGGGTATGCCTTGTAGGACCCCAGAGTTCCGTGGAACACAGTTTGAAGGGAACTCCTCTTTGAGGTCAAAATTTCACTTTTAAAGACATATCAATCAAGAGAGGCACCCTTTCCTAATACAGCACAAAATCGCGGCTCATTTTCCACAACTTGACATTTGTTTTTAATTATCTGAAATGAACATATTAAATTAACATGAACAGGGGGGAAAAATATATTGATTCCGGTAGAATAAAATATCCACTTTCAAAGGATTAAAACATTTAGTGCAGAATGTTAAAATTAAAAAAAAAAAGTGGTGGGAACATACTCACCAACTTATATATACAGTCAAACCTCCATGTAACGAACCTCTATTTTGCGAAATTTTCCTGGAGCACAGAAAATTTTAATATTTTCTTTGTAAAATAACCTTTCGAATAGAGAAGTGCTTTGTCTATGCAACCATTTTTTTCTCTTATCATTCGATTTTTTCCCACCCTATTTTTAAAATATTTCAAGACGTTTCCCAAATTATTCTCTCTTTAAACACATTTTATGGTGATCAATGCCCTTGAAATGGTTTTACCAGGTACCTAACTCATTTAGAGTAATAAAGTTGCCTTAACTTTTCGAACAAAAATTCAAGTAAAATTAATGGATTTTATCAATAATTAAATTTAAGGACACATGGGGTAGTTCATGTTTGAAATTGCTAGTTATATATAAAACAGCGTAAGTTTAAATTACTTGTAGGCTTAAAATTAGTAAAAGTTATTAAAATTCAATAATTTTATCATAAAATTATTTTTTTAAGTTGAAAATACAGTATGTTTTTGGACAATGTCTATTCCCCCCCCCCCTGTTTTCTTTGCAGGTTTCTTTTTGATGGGTAAGATATATAAAATAAATAGATATTAGTGTTAAAAAAATGTGTGTGTGAGAGAGAAAATAATTACTTTCTTAAATAATATATAGTGTTTATGAATTTAAAATTTCTTATATGATCTCTAAAGCAATGTTGCTGTTGTTACTAATGCCACCTGTCTGACGTAGTCAGATCGAGGCCACGAAATTCATCATGGCATCAGGCTATATAGTACGCTTGTCGTTTGCCGTAGCTTTGAGCACCTTACAGGTGACAGTACGATTTGGCTCGGTTCCACCCCAATTTTGAGGGAGAACACCCTGGAAGTGGTCAGGGGCTTCCCACCTCTCTTCCCCTTCTACCCACCTCACGAGAGGACATGCGGCTCGACGGCTATTTAGAGTACCTCCATGCCGCGAAGGCACTATACATTTACAAACATCCATGCCTTATCCGGGATTCAAACTCAGGCCCCACGGGACAGCAGTCAGCATCGCTAAGCACTATACTGGATGGGCGACTTGACTGGAAAGTATATTAAAAGATGAATCCGTATTCAACGAATTTTTCATATAACGAACTTTTTTTCCCAGGATTTAGCGACTTCGTTAAAAAGAGGTCCGATTGTACGAATACAGACATTTTATGCCGGTGTTAAGATTTAAATTAAATAATTCAATTCAAGGGGGGGGGGAGAACAATTTTCTTTCGAAATTTTAAGTAGAGCTTCCTTAATTGAAAATGTAAACTGAAAGGTGAAGGAAAATATTTTGAGCATATCATGGTATATCATAATGTAACATTCAAATCGTTTTCTCAAATCGGTAATGGATTGTTTTAAAATATTGAGCACTCTGAAGCTCTAAATAAAAATCTGCTTAGAACAGCGGTGGCCATCCAAAATAACCTCGTGGGCCACTTCGAAAAAATATTATAATCCCGCAGGACGGATATAAAAATATATATATTTTGTATTAGAATTGGATCCATTACAAACATTTATTGAGATGAAAATTTGTAACAGAATGAATTATAATTATTGTTTTCCATGTTTACAAACTTAAATGATATCTTAATAATAATGCAATTATCAAATATAGCTTAATTTATTTCATTAGAAAGGTATTTCTGTGTTTCTCAGTTCTTTCACTTAGCTTTGGCAAGTCGATCTCGATGCGTGTATCGGCACATCGTAAATGATGTTGCAGACTCGTCCGCAAAGTTTTAGCGCGATTTATGTTTGATAAATTTAAATTTTTAATAGAACGATTCGCAGGCGTAAATTGATTCAAAAGCGTTCACAATTTTTTTGTGTCAGATCTCTCAAATAGAACATTTTTTCTTTTGTGACAAAAGTGTTTGCAAAATCTATTTTCGATTCTGATGTTTCAAAAATGTGTTTTAATTCATTATTGCATTGTACAACAGTCAGATCCATTTGGAGAAATTCTGGGGCCGACTCGATATTGACATGAAAGAGAGATGAATGTATTTCAAATAATTTTTTTCTATTTGTCTGAATTAGTGAAAAGACTGTTAAAAGTAGCAGCAAGTTTGTTTTCTTTTTGCGTATTTGATGCAACTGATACATTTTTAATTTTTTAATTCTTTGATCAATGGAAGGGTTGAACGTTATTATTTTTCGATTGAGATTCCAAATAACAATAATTTCTTCTAAAATGCTTTAATGTGGTTAAATGCGTCGGTTACTAAATTATCATTTCTATGTCATGATGTTCCTTGAAAATCGCTTAACACGAAATTTATGGGAGCAAAATATTTTTTCGTGTTACAGAATACTGCAAAAAATATACATAGATTTAACAAAATTATGTTTATTAGAGTACATTTTGTTTACATAGATGTTTATATATGTATGTATTTTTTAAAAAAATCGATGAGACAAAAACTTAAGAAAATTGTATACAAAATTTTCAAATTATTTACTTAGTTTTTATAAAATAATCTAAAATTTTTCTTTGTGTTATCTTTTTTAGCATCAAATAGTCAACAAATTGTTCTATGTCGTCCATTTTGTTATTCATTTCACCATTGAAATGTGAGTTGAAGCAACTGAGCATTCTTTTCTTGGTGTTCCTCATTTGGGATGATGGACGTTAGAACAAGAGCTGCTTTATTCATTTCATGTGTGTTCGCCGTCCTAATCTGCATTAATGGCATTTTTTGAACTTTGAACAAACTCCAAAAAATCTTTGTCCGCCGCAGTTGAGGATGTCATCATCTACTGCGACGAATTCTTCCGATCATACAGCAGGACAGTCCAATAATACAGAAGTTTTCTCAAACATTCCATTAAGTGTTGGCTCAGTTTCAATATCCTCCTTCTCTCAGAAGGGAAATCTTTTAATGTTAAGCGATTTTTGTTTCGTATTAATAGAAAAAAAATGCATGGAAATACATAAAAGTTAGTAGGGGTTTTTTCCCGATGTATTATTTCGTGCTAACCAAAGTTTCGTCTAAGCGCTTTCCCGTTAAACATATTTCACTGTATTTAATTGATTGAGTTTTTTCGATGATATCTACTAAAAAGTATAAATCCAATATAATCATTGATTACCTCTTAATTCTAGTACTGATATTTATTTGTCACTCATAAACAAGTCAATTTCTTGGCGTAATTCATAAAACTGCTATAAACATCATTTACGAACTCTTTGGAGGGCTTCGATGTTAAGCTTTGAGCATGTTATGAGTGTTTAACAGCAGTACGTTATCAAATATTTAGTATGCATATTATACGTAGTGTTAAGAGTGTCTTTATTGTAGCCCCTCATAACTCCTGCTAATCTTCTGAGAATTGGATATTTCTTTATGGCCGTTTCTGAAATACTTGCAATATGAAGTTTCTATGATAGTCTTTCATCAAATGACACTCCTAAGTATGTAGTGACGTTGGTGTCTTTTTTTAATAGGTACATCTATATATTTGTAGCAAACCGGAGGTTGCAGGTGTACTTTGGGTCTTTGCATAAACCGACATTGTTATAAAAAAAATGCATTTATTTCAGACAAATCAGTTTAGGATTTATTCAAATTTAATGACCTTGAGAACAATCCTAATTAATTTCTTAATCTGTTGTGTTGTTGTTTCTAATGCCACCTGTCTGACGGAGTCAGATCGAGATCCACGAATTTTATCGCGGCAGGGGGCTAGGTGTACGCCTGTCGTTAGCTTTTTTAGCTATGAGCTCCATGCGGGTAGCAGCACGATTTGGCTCGGTTCATACACGATGGATAGCGACACCACCTATCTCCACCTCCACAATTTTGGCAAATGGAACTGGAGGGGAGGGAAGTATTCTCCAGCCCCCTACATTCGTGATTTCTGCTGTGACCGCCCACAAGACTTTCGGACCCACTGATTTAACGAGCACGTACTCCGTGTGTACTCGGAGGGTATTTGGTGGCATCGGGCATCGAACCCAGGCCTTCCGGTCTGGAGCTCTAACCACTAGGTTACCCACGGCCCTATTTTTTTCTAATTTATAAGATAATTCAAAGTACTCTTATAGTAGATGACTTGTCAGCTCTTTCCTTAACTGCTATAGTCCTCTTCAAATCGGCTTCTTTATTATTTCTACTTCTCATAATGGCAGTTATAGCACGAATGCTAACATCATGGCAAGGGACTCAAACAATTAACAACGAGCTATTCAGGATTAACGATCCACGATTGACTTAAACACATCCCTTGCCAGGGTTTAAATAGCATTTACATTAGCATAAAACCAGGTGCTCTCTAGGGAAAATGGTTTTAAACTCAAACCACAGTTAAAGAATAATTTCCCCAAGAGGATTATTTGAAGAACCACGAATAGAGCCCGTCACATACTTTACGGCCTTTTCATTTCTTGATGGTTTAGTGAACATGTTTGGTATTCAGTTTTCTTAGTATTTACTTGTATTTCATTTATATTACACCATTCGGCCAGCACCATCTTTGCATTGCTAATAATGCTAATCAGTTCATCTCTTTTTTATGTTTTACCGAAGCCTAGATGACTTCTAGATGATCTGCGCACATCGCACTATTAATTCCTTCAATCATTTTTAGCTCTTGAGGAAGATCGATAGTATAAATAAGTGATTCTCGGCTATTTTTTTCGTTTCGGTACACTTTTAATTTCAAAATTGGGCGGCACACTAATAATAAAATAAGTTTTAAAAAATTTTGTTACTGATCCCTATGTAAAATAGTTTACGATCATAATTTTCAATTTTTCATAAAATACTATGTACGACAAAATGTTCATTGAGTATAATTAATTACAAACTAATTGTAAGAATACAAACACACATTGAATGCGAAATGTGAGCTGGATGATTTTTGATAATTTTGATTAGATTGGGTCGTAAAAATAATAATGCCACCCTCATTTCGTAATCTACATTTAAAAGTCTCGATCTTTTTTCCGTTTTGAAATTTGTTAATGCTGAAAATTCGAATCCACTCAAGTTAAATGTAAAAAATTGTAGCAATATTTTTAAAATGCTTTTATGGCTATCATAAGATAATCGCCTCTAATTTTATTTCTAAATGAATTTATTGAGTCTTCCGAATGTTTTTAAATTAAATCTCGATTATTACAAAACGAAATAATTTCCACCTCTTCATTCAAAGTTAATTCCTATACAGATGTATCCGTTATTACAAATGGATTAGTTTGTGATAATGGATTGATTTGTGTGTCCCCCCCCCCCCAATGAAATTTTTTTTATATCCAATCCCGAAAGGTTAAGTTAAATATGTCACGAATATCCTTAGTTTGTTTCTATAAAATAATCGAATGATTCGTTTCCGGATTTTATTTTTTTTTTCACTGAGTATAGTTAAAAATTTTTAAAAAATTTGGCAACACACAAAATTGCCGCTGCAAAATAGTTGAGAATCACTGCTCGAAGTTCTACTACCCATAGGTTTATGTTTGAGTATCCAAGCGGTAAATATGCCTCTCAAATCTGATTCTACTTAATTTAACACAACCTTATAAATTTTGTAAATTTCAGCATTTGTTCTTTTTCTATAAAAATCACCCTCTTTAATCCCACCAAAAGTGGTTCTCAAGATCTTTCTCCCACAGATGGCGCTCGTTTTTCTTTGAGAGTGTCTAAGTCTTAGACGCATATCTCTCTTTAGACACCATCAAAATAGTTTCGTATTTCAACACTCATGAAAAAACTCACCGTAAAGAAAATCGCCATTTAAAACGTGTTTCTTACCATGTTTACGTAACATTAAATGAAATGTAGAGGACAGTCGGGTATTATCGAATGCCAAGGCTCTATTTGTAGCTGCTAATGCGCGGAGAACCTTGGAAGTACTGAAGAAAGACTCTCAGGATGCGTTTCAGTGAGAGTTGATCACTTTCTGCTGCCATATCACTCGCTACAGAGCAAAGTGTGTTTTGCAATTTTCAAAAATTTTCCCCGAGCACAAATATATTTTCGATTTCCCATTACGATTGTTAGAACGCGAGGTATTACGTTTTGGTGATGTATTTCTATGGGGAATTTAGGCCGTATCAATAAAACACCGAAAAACACCACTAAAAACTTTTTCCATGTCAAATTTCGTAGTTTGAATCGTGTATGAAACACTATAATATGTGGAAAGTGTGGTTTTTGCGCTGCATTTTCGATTTCCGTGCGATTAATGCATTTTTTCATCCATTGATTCTCATCGAACTTTGTATGCTTATGTAAATTTCAACGCTTATCACGAGTATATATGGAGCTTTTCAAACTTCCAATTTGTTCAAAATTTATTCATTCCAGATTTTTCTCATTCTTCCGGGTGTTCCAATAATATTTTGCTCAGGGCCTTTGCGAATACCTAAATATATTTCACCCCTAGAAAGTTTCCAAAATGAGCCATTTGATCCAAAATTTGACCAAGAATCTTAATCTGGTTTTCATTTCGCAAAATTTCAGTTACTTTATCCTTAAAATCAAAGAACCTATTTTTTAAAATTGACCTTCCATTAGCATACGTGTAGTGAACGAAACTTTCAGATTGATTTTCAAATTTCTATTGTTATTCGAACAGGAATCTGCCCCGGAATACGAATATGCTTTTGATTTCACGCTACGATTATTAGAATGCGATATATTGCACTTAATCAATGTATTTTTATGGGAAATTTAGACCGTATCAATAAAAACACTTAAAAACCCAATAAAAGTCTAATATCACGGTGAGCATCATGTGTCTGAAACACTGTAATACTTAGTATGCGTCGAAAGTGTGGTTTCTGCACTGCATTTTCAATTTCCTTTCGATTGACGCATTGTTTTTCCATCCACCAATTCTCCCCAAAGTATACGAAATTTCTAGCCACATTCTATGAAACATTGTAAGATGAACAATCTGAATGGCCACTGTAATTGGTCTTTTCATTCACCAGTGTCACCAATAGAAGACTAGTAAACAACAAAGTTTTTCACGTGTTTTCACAACAAAACAAAGTTTTTCACTTGCCCCTGCAAGAAGGATTTATGTCTAGAGATCTGGGTGGCAACACTATTAGACCTCCTCTTACTCTCCATGGCTCCAGGGAAATTTTTCTCACATCCAAACTCTAATGTGGTGGTGCTCCATTTACGCTGCACATGAGTTGCAGATTTTAACTCGATAAATGATACAGCAGCTTGGGCTTGTTCTTGCGGTAAAGCCATTTTGAAACGAGATTGTTGAAAAATGGGATCGATGCCCAGACTTGTATGACAGAATTTGCTGCTGATTGCAAACGCAACTCAGATAAATTTAGTTTCTCAGTAAAGCCCCGTCAATGTAATCTTTGCTTCTAATTCTTAACGATTCTTTGATTGTGTAATCATTTCTTTCACAGAACAAATGGACATCAGCCCAACCGGTGAAAAGAAATTTTCGTCATGCAGACAGACAAAAGATTATGCTAACTTTCTCGACGCTAATTTACTGCGCTGTAGGATCTATCAATATTTATAACCCTAGATAACACACAATGGAATTCCTAGTCGGTTCATTTATAGCAGGTTAGATAGCAAAATGTACGTGCAGAGATTGAAATACCCTTCTTTTCGTTTATGTAACTGGATCTGAAGTGGTCAGGAATAGCTTGAGAAGTGAAAAATAAAGAGACGTGAGATTCGCCATCTTGCGTCTCCTGGATTAAAATAAGTGAGTTTTGCGTTATATAACTCATATCATTATACCATTTTAATTTTGTGACGTATTTAGTAATTTTTAAGAAATTTTATCTCAAAATTGTGATGGAGTTTAACATATTCAGAAAAAATGTATTGACAAAATTAGAAATTTCGTAATGTAACAGTGAATTTGTATCTATTTTTTTTTTTTTTTTTTTTTTTTGGTATTGTTTATATCATAGCCTTACTATATTCTCAAAGGATTATAAAAATTCATGTTTTTAAAAAATTCAATAATGAAGAAACGATATTTTATGAAAACGATATACATATGTGTACTTATATTTGTTTGATGCTGATGAATATTTGTAAAAAAAAAAAACTTCATTAAATTGTTTTCCTTTAAATTTTGTTCTGGTAGAACGGTACCAAAAATTTTCATTTGGTTTGGAGCATTATATTTATTTAGTTTAGTTTCAAAAAAGTTGGATGTCAGTGAGAGTTAGAAACAGCGACAGTTGTGATAATTTTGCACAGTGATTGCACAGTATTATTCTAAAATCATGGATAAAGATGTTTTTTTAAATCTTGAGAATTCAGAAACAATATTTTTAACATATAGGTAAATACCTCTACTTTCACTTTAAGATTTTTGGTTAAGGGAACGTAAACATTTGAGTATTAACTATAAATTGTTGTAAAAATGCTTCTATATTAATCCAGATTTTCGGCCCATACAGTATCGAGACAAAAAAGAAATTCCGTTGTTTTTTTAAAGCAAAATCAACTGTTTAGTTTTAACACAATGTTTTTCTTATACGTCATATCTGATGGCTAATTAAAACTATAAAAATTCAAAACTAACCCTACGAATCGGTAAATAATTATAAAATTACACGTTTCTCGTGTAATAAATGAAAATAGATCTCCAAAAAGTATTGGGATATTGAGGAAACAAATACTCTAAATAGTCACTCCCGAAAAATTTACAGCATAAAAATATTTCTAACTTATTTTTTCGAATTGAAGCTTCCAACTTGGTGCTTACGAGTTAAATTGATAACATAGATTGAAAAATTTGACAAATTTATGCTGTGACATTAAAAAAAGTTTATAATTCTTCACTGGAACCATGGAAAAACTGTGAGGTTAATACATGAAATATTAAATGTGAGCAAATCTATGCTTTATGTCATTATTTTGAAATACAAAAATCAAGTTTAATCGAAAATAAGGCACATACAGGATGCCCAATGCGTTTCATTGAACAAAAGAAATGGTTGAGTTTTAGAAATATTACTTGCCACTCTAAAAAATTGCAGTAAAATTGACAATGGAAATTTATAAGAGGATTAAAAAAAATTACCAATGCTAAAAATGTCAAACACATTTTTAGAAAGTGTAAATTTTATGGACGAATAGTTAGGACACAACCATTCATCAGTAAAGAAAATAGAAAGGCTCAACTACAGTTCGCTAAAACATCTCCAGACTTAGGGAAATCGGTTCAATCTGAAGATGAGATTTTAGTGCGTTAGGAGCAAAGTAATGTGAAGCATAATTAGTATTAAAAATAAACTTTTATTCCATGGCAACACAACCAATACTGAGTTATAATATTCCCTTCGTCAGGGAAGACAGAAGAAATGTCAGAACACATTTCTACTGACCAATGAAATGCAATCGGATTGTTCTAGCAGCCAGTAAGGCGTAAAAATTAAGAACATCCGGTGTTTTGAGCGTGTACTACGAGATCAAGTGTAATACTTTTTTGATGTGATGGAGAGTAAATGTTAAGACTTACACTGAATTGAAAATGAAGGATCTTGTTCTATCTGAGAAACAAGGACAATAGAGTCCTTTTGGAAATCTTCGTTTAATTGACGGAGGAATGAGCAGATTTATTTATTTAAATGCTTTGAAGTGAAATTTGAAACAAAACGTTAAAAATGGGCATGGTATCAGATTTCGAACTTTACCTGGATTTAGACCCAAAACATGTTGGCTGGGGTAGCCTGATGATCATGGTCACGAATTCTTGGCTGGCGTGTCTTAAGTTCGATCCCTGGTACCACTGAAGACCCACTATGTAGAGGAACTGACTTGTTTTAAATCTATTGTGGCTCAAAATTCTCTCATTGGTGTGGTGTGGCAGTTTAGAGAGAGAGTGTCAGCTCAGGTATCGTCCTCGTCACTTACCGGGGTTCAAAATTACGGTCTGTCGTCAATAGGCTTCGTATTGCCTTGGGTGAGGAAGTGAGGGAATATTAACGTCGCACTATTCAGATACTCGAGGGCGTTTCGTGACGGACCTCGACATTTTGAAACATGGTCAAGTGACGAGGACAGCATCTGAGCTGGACCCATCTCCTAACTTCCACACCACACCAACGGGAGGACGTGTGAGCCTCAACAGATTTAAAGTGCCTCACTCCTCAACACGCCGGGTCTTCGTCGGTACTTGGCTTGAACTCATGACATGCCGGCCACGAGTTGCCTTGGAGTGCATGTTCATAAGCACTCTCTCAGACCCATAACATAATGCTTGGATTTGATATAAGTGTCTACATGTAATCAGAATACCTTAACACACATCTTTATCCTATCGATAATATATTCGTAACATAGAAGTAGGGTTTGCATCCCGAAATCCCGGGATTCCGGTGATTTTTTCAAATTCCGGGATTAAAATAACTAATCCCGAGATTTAATTTTTCTCTGAATTATATTTAAAATTTTTTTCAAGGTATTGAGAATCTGGTATTACATTTAATTTAACTTATTTACTTTTTTTCTAATGTATACGTTTAATGTCAGTTTTCTTACGTGTTGAACCTTGAAGGATTCGAGGCGGGTGTGTATGTTAAACCATGAAATTTTATATTTGTTTTCTCTTATTTTTTTCTTTAACTTTCTCCCCATCTCGAGTGGGGTCAGAAAACGGACATTTCTCCCATCCTCAGGATGTCCGGTGTCAGCTAACTTAGAGGCAATTAGAATTTTTGGGAGGTATCTAGTAGGATTTTCAGCCCCGGGATACCGGAATTCCGATACCCTTGGATCCCTGGGTTTTTTTCCAATCCCGAAATCCTGGGATTTAATTTTTGTCTAAATTACATTTAAAAAAAATTTTCTCATAAAAATTTTCTAAGATTTATAATTTCTTCCAACAATGAATTTTGTGTGTGCAATTATAAGTGTGCTATAGGTAAAAAAACATATATGCACAGTTTTTTCTCGTATGTCAAACAGGTCTAAGTGGCTCACTGCAATGTTTACACAATAATATAAGCAACATTTCAAGAATAGATTTTGTCACAATTTTCTCTTCAATTAAATGCCGTTAATTGATAAGCGGACCTGCTTGGAAGACTTGAGACACACTTCAACTCCCATTGCACTACTAACAGCTCATGCAACTGGATATTCAATTTCAAATGAGGTAACACTTGAAATGGATTCACTCTCTGATTCAATAATTGGGTCCATTTATATACAAAAAGCATTAAGTGTAACAGAAGGACTAAATAAAGTTATCAAAGAGGTATATGCACCAATGCAGTTTATTAGATTTGAGACACTGTCATCAAAAATTCAAAAAGAAATGTCTATTTTTTAAAATGGAGGGAGACGTGGTGACTACCTGAAAAGAACATACTTCTGTTTAATGACGATAATACCTACTAGTAAAGAATCCGAATGTGCATTTTCTTTGGCAGGACAACGTGTAACAAAAATAAGAAGCCGTTTCAACGATCAAACGCTGGACTAGCTGTGAATTTATAAGCTTATTTACAGATGCACATGAAATGCAGAAATGCTTTTTTTTTTAAATTTCATTGTGTACTATTTTTATTTGTTTTTTATGATGAATTAAATTTTTTTATTTGTTTCATTAAAATAATTTTTAATTAATTTTTAATTATATTTTCAACTTTATTATTCGATTTTAACTATGCAAATATGAAATCATTTTTAATAAATAGATCAATCCTAATCCCCGGATCCCGGGATTTGGATAATGTAATCCCGAAATCCCGGGATTGAAAACATGACACGGGATTGCAAACCCTACATACAAGACGCGAATTTAAAATTTCGCACAAAAATGAGCTGAGAGAAAGAATAGATAAAATAGAAGGAAAACTTTTGTATAAATTTGATGAGATTCATGTGCCTAAGTAGTTGAATGAATTCATACAAAATATACAAGGCACAGCACATTATTATGGATTCTTTTCAGAGTTTTTATTTAAAAAAAATAATGCTACCTGGTATGCTAGTTATGCTAGCTATGTATGCACTATTTTTTAAGTGTATTTTCAGTTAGGTACATGAGAAATGTGTTTTATAATTATTTAACAATGTTTCAAGTTAATTGTGAACCTCTTAGTTTTATTTGTTCATCAGATATGACATATTAGAAAAACATTTTGTTAAATTTTCATTTTTTCTTTCAAAAGTATTGAAGTGGCACGCTTATCCGAAGGGCAGAACCCGGGACCTTTGGATCCGAAACCGAGTTACTTAACCACTACACCAAAATGATCACCGTGGTGCTGAGGTTGTTACTGGCTTATATAGATTATATCGCTACACACTCCCCTGCCAGTGAGTTGGTTAGGCGAACGAACGATATAGTTGTTAATGGGAGGGTCGATTTTTTGTGTGTTAAATGAGTTGCGTCACGTTAATCTGACGAATTTTTTTCCTGGATTGCTCTTTTTTGCGTGTAGATGGCGCCCCGACAGATCAGTTTAGTTTTCGCTTTTCTTAGTTAAGCAAGGGTCACCAAATGACGTGGCGCGTACTATCCGGGATAGAAACCGGGACCTTTGGATCCGAAACCGAGTAACTTAACCACTACACCAAAATGATCAGAATCTTTTCTTCAATAAAGAACTGGGGAAAATTTATTTAGTCCCAATTCTTTTTTGAGGCAACGTATATCTTTAATTATATGGGATAAGCGATTTTCTTGCCTATTTATCTCTCATACACATATCAGGTAACCAAGAAAGCTCTGTCTTTTTTTCGACTGAAAAGAAAAATATTTGTGTATTTTTTACAGAAAACAAATTTTATTCATAAAAATATCCACCTTCAAACTAAGTACCCTTTGTGAAAAGTTATATAAAAAGTTATTACTTTTTTAAAAAACTTATTCCTTTCGTTTTTTCTTTTTTTAAAAGTCAATACCTCTATTTTTAATTATTTTTCTATACATTTTTTTTTAAATCTCTGGAATGTTCTTAATGTAATCGTCTTTTATCCGAACGCTGTACAATTTTCTTTCTACATTCGTCCCAAGTTAAAATTCATAAGTTAAATTCATATGTTTTAAGCTACTTCTCACGGATATCTGTAAGGTTTTCTGTTGATTATGTTTTAAATACGTGCGTGTGAACTATTCACGAAATAACTAGAATAAATCACGTGCTAGAATAACGGACAAAAAAATCTTAGAATTTTGTCAGGTAGGAAGTAGAAATAATCCTTGGAATTATTGTACATCATAAAAGCAACAAAACTTTCTTTGTTGTTTAATATTTGTCAGTTTTATTGTCTGTCATATCTATATTTACAGATTTCATCGCGAAGCGCAATGGAGAATGGAAAAGAAATAGACATTTACACTATTTCATCTGATTCCATGGATAAAAAAACTGTGAAACACAAACACAAGTTCTGGCACATCGACAGAGAGATGCTTGGTTTCAAGATTCACTTCTTTATGTTTATAGGAGGTAACATTGAACAAATACAATTTTCCTCTCTTTCCAAAAGAGTGAACAATGTTATTCATGTTTGAAAGTACCACCTAGTATAGATTTCAATATAGTCCGACCTCTGTTTAACACAAAGTAACTAAATCCCGTAAACAATTCGGTATATGGGAAATTTGTTAAATTGAGATTCAACTTTTAATGTACTTTATATATATAGAAACCACACAAAAAAGACCCCACGCTTTTACCACAAAGACATTAATTTTCTTGTTAATCATTTTATTCTTATATTAAGAATTATTTTTTAGTTCAATGAACTATAAAAGTGTATCTTTTTAGTTTTTTTAAACTATCATTCATTCATTAATGAATTAATCTTAAATGCATTTAAGTTTAAAGTAAAAAAGTCTAAAGTTTATTTTTACAAAAACCCCTTTTAACTGATGGGCCAACAAATAATAATAATCAGCTTTTTAAGTTTTAGCTAATATAGACAATGATTTTTTATTTTTTTTAAATAAACTATGTACTTTTTAAACTATTTAGAAATATACCATATTGTTTTGTAAAAATTTGTTAAAATATTTTTAGTTTATTAAGCACAGTTGGTTGTGTTGTCGTAATTTTATGACCGAAACTTTTAAATTAATTTCTAGGAAAATCAAGTCCTTAGTATACAATATAAATATGTCTGGCAGAAAATATAAAAGCGGAGCGGAATAACGAAAATTACTGTTAAATCGAGAAAAAGAAAAAATTTAATGTGTCACAATCACATATTTTCTTACAATGGAACAAAGTAACAAGAATATAACAAACGCGGATACATGGAAACGAAAGCCAAAGAAAACCGAGAAATACAACAAGAAAATATTAGTGATGAAAATATGCAAGATCTCGATTACCAGCAGCCTTCTGAAAAAGATATTGTTCCACCAGAGGACATCAGTAATGTCCCAACTGAGAAGTGTTGGGTTTGAGTTTGAAAAATACGTTGACGTGGGTTTGTGGCCTAAATCGCTAATTAATAATTTTATTGATTATATCCTTTCACATGAAATAAGTTATTTTCAAAATAAAGATCCAAGCAATATATATTCTGATTAGGTAAGAGAATACACACACACAGAGGACAAAAGGGATCATTTTCGAATAATCATTTAATCAAAAAACTTAAAAATAGCCAAGTGCTGGAAAGATCTTTTGGCTATGTTATTCAACTAGTATTGGTAGTGTTTTTGTTTGACTTGCAAACTTTTTTCTAAAACAAATTCTCAATACACAACCAGAATAAGTGTTTGGAAACACGTAATAAGTTTTCCAGAAAACCATGAAAATTCTATTGAACATGAAAATTCAATGTTAGTTTGTTTGACACGAAAAGAAAAGAAATCTGTTTCACATAAATAATAACCGGGGCAACTAAGAAAAGATACAGAATATTATCACAATGTCCTCAAACGTGTTATTGCGGTAGTAAAGTTATTTGGCTGTAAGAGGTTTATCATTTAGAGGTACTAAGGAAGTTTGTTGTTCTCCTCATAATGGTAATTTTAATGGTGCCCTTGAACTGCTAGAAGAGCTCGACCCATTAATTCGTGAACGTATTGAACAGTGACAATTCCAACCAAAATCGTTAAAATCGTACTTACCAAAAACAATATATGAGCAAATAATTGGGATCATGGACAAGCAAATAGTTACAACAATTGCAACTCAAATAAATAACGATGGCACAAAGTACTTTTCAATGGTGATGGATTCAACACCAGATTTGTCCCACAACAACCAACTTGTTCTGTTGTACTACGATATTGTTTTTGGGAAAAAGTGTATGAAAGGTGTGTCTCATTAATTAAGATTAGTAGTCACACTGGTTTATAATTATTTAATTATCTACAAGAATTTTTAGAAACAAATGGACTGTTATTGGTTAATTGTAGGGGGCAATCATTTGACAAAGCTGCCAATATGTCCTGTCGATATAATGGCGTACCAGCTCTTCTTAAAGGAAAAAAAATCACTAATTATGTGCCATGGGCAGCGCATTCTTTTAATCTGGTTGATGCAGTTACGGTTGCCACTGAAATAGTGAACATCTTTGATTTAGTGCAGTGGTCTTCAAACTTTTCAACTCACGGAACCCCTAGAACTACAAAGTGTTTTCATAGAACCCCATTCCCGATACTTACTTAGAATAGTACTTTACGTAAAACCCTCCGAGTACACACGGAGTACGTGCTCATTAAATCAGTGGGTCCGAAAGGTGTCGCCATCTATCGTGTTGTACCGAGCAAAATCGTACTGTCACCTTCATGGGGGCTCAAAGCTTAGGCTAACGACAGGCGTAGATCTAGCTCGTTGCCATAATGAATTTCGTGGGCCTCGGTCTGACTACGTCAGACAGGTGGCATAAGCAACAACAACAGTACTTTACGTAAAGGTAATTAAAAAATAATACACTTATTATTAAAAATTCTAATATAGTTTTTTTTAATATAATATATTTATTAATCTATGATCCACAAGTGTGAGCTATTCATGCTTTATATTTTGTAACCGGTATATGTGCTTGCTTTTTTACGCACAAAGTCTAGATTAAATGCAATCGCATGGCATATTCTAAGTTTAATTTGTTTTTGTAGCCACTCGCATTGAGAAATATATATATATGCTCATGGAGAATGGTGCGCTTTAGGATGACACCATCACAGTCGAGCACGATAATCACCATAACTTTCATATTGATGGGGTTCTGACGAAATTTCGAACGTCTTGGTGACCTGTAATGACCCCATTCATTTGATTATCGTTTCAATTCTGGCTGGTACCATCTGGCCCATGTCTCTTCCAGCGTAATAATACGGCGTAAAAAAGCCTCTCCTTCGCGCTCATAACGCTCCGAGTGGGTTCGAGCAGCATCGTATCGTAGCCATTTCTGCATTTCCGTCAAATGATGTAGAACCCATCGTGAAGCAATTTTTCTCATGCCCAGGCGTTCCTTCAGAATATATAGCACAGTCGTATGCGCACAAATCCTGTCTGTCGGGCCAGCTCACAAATCATTTGAAGTGGATCACTGTCCATTAGTGCTGCAGCAGCATGCACTTCTGCTTCCCTGACATTAGGACTACCTGATCGATGCATGTCTACCCCATTTTGGCTTCCTTCCTTGAAGGCATTTATCTATCTTACGACAGTTCTGTAAGGCAATGCAGATTCAACGCAAGCCTCTTGAAGCCCTTGATGGCATTGTCGTTCTGTGCGACCTGTGGCACATTCAGTTTTTATCCAACCTCGTTGTTCTTGTTTCGAAAACATCCAGACAGCACTTACTTTAGACCGCAAGCTAATACAAGGATCAGTTCTTCGTGTCACTCCGCATGCACGTGCATAGGAAGGACAAGTCGTTTTGCAGACAGGTAAGGTAGGTATGCAGCTTACGTGTAGTATATGTGACATTTCTTTGGTTTTGTTGCCTAGAGTTTTTACAGCCACAATTAAAAAAAAAATTCCAACCCTAATATACATATATAAGAAATTCCTTAACCCGAATATATATATATATATATACAGGGTGTCCAGCCTTAATCTGACCCAATAGCTAATTCCCGAACCGTTCGGTTTAGATTATGCACTTCCAATTTGAAAAATGTTTAAAAAAAGGTAAGAAATGTTTTTACGTGCCTTTCGAACAAAAAAAAACCCATTTACAAAAAAATTGCAAAATTTAATTTTTTATGCGGTCCCCACGTCTTATCACTTATATTTAAGAAAAGACGCAGTACACAAAAACAAAGTAAACACAAAAAGTTTAACTTTATTATAATAAAAACTGGCCAAGTTCTGTTACTTTGAAAATCATACATTTTATCCCTTTTTTCCGCAATTTTCAAGAAGCTAGTAAGGGGCCGTCTCCAAAGTGAAATTAGCTGGATCTCTGCCAGGACAACTTTTGCTCTTGCACGTCACTCTTATGAAATCGTTTTTAAATTTAAAAGCATACGTTAATAATACAATAATTGAGTACTTAAGAAAAAAAATTTATTCTGTGTACGTGTAAAACATAGAAAAAATAAAATATTTTGGACGAAGAAACATTTCAAAAGCAGTTCTAAAAAAAATAGACTTCTATGCTGCGGCTTCAGTCTGATTCTGCGTTTTTGCTGATCATGATGGACGTTAAAATCTGTTGTGCAATCGCTTGCAATTGCATACAATCGTATTCTAATATTACGAATTCTAGTACGGGAGAATGAGATGTATACAAATGAAGAAACTGCGAAATGGTACTGTTTTATGGGCAGTGTAATCGAAATAAGGGAGAGGCGGCAAGACTTTATGCCATAAAATTTCCCACTCGGAAGACATCCATCTTATTGTACAATTGCCAGTGCTGTTCAACGCTTGTATAAAACTGGAAGTTGTCATAGACGTATTTCCTAGTCTCGTGCCTTCACCATTATTTATATATATATAAGTTAATTTGGTCATTCTGATATAGTAAAGCCTCTGATTCATGATCAGCGCATTATTCCACATTATGCTATACTTTGAACGGCAAATCCTATACTATTTTGCTGCTATTTGTTAAAACAAGCTGTTTTAATCTTTTCGGTACAAGTTTGTCGTAGCCTATCACTACCCTTAAGATTATTAACTCCCCTTCGCGTATTATCTAAATCTCAATATGTTGTATCCATAATTAATTACAACTAATTTAATAAATCAATCTTATTTATTGGTCTTTCTTAATTGAGAGATTACACAAATACTATTCAAACCTTAAGATCAACAAAATACAGTGGAGTACGAGAAGAATTCGATTATGAACGACGGAATGCTAACTGAATCCACGGAGAACAACGCGTACAATCAAGCTACACATTTATATTTAATTTATGAAAACAACTGACCTGATACCTTTTCTTAAGGCAGGTTCTTCTAAATCTGGATTGCTTTAATGAGCGGCTTCAATCTCAGCTATCTTTCAGTTCCGTCCCGAACCGATTTAATGAATACTTTTCAAGAGTCTTCTCCCGACGAATATATTTCCACTAGAAAAACTACTCTCTCAAAATCACCCTCCTTTTCTCTTCATTTCATTTCTCCCTTTTATATCTTTTTCGAACTCGCTAAACCCGAAAGTATCTCGTTTGCATAAGTCACACTTTTTGGCTCTCGGAGGAGATTGGTTGAAATAAATAAAACAACTTAAAGAAGTCGAGAAAAGGTTAGTGAAACGCGTAAGCACCCGTCACAAGTTGTATTTCTTTAATTTAATTTTTATTGTTTGCCATACAGCAATACAAATTGTCAATCTATGATGTTAACTACGAAGTTAAAATATTACTATGATGTTTTTCTTTTGCTATTTTTGTAGATAGTGAATTACTGTTCTCTAAACTCAATTTATATACTGTTAAATATTGTGTAGTTTGATGTGTGTGTATTAGTTTTGTCTGAATGCCAACAGATGGCGCTGTGTAATTGTTGCACTGTTTTGTAATGTGCCTGTATAATGATTCTCGTCTTGTCTCCCGTCATTAAATGTTGTGTTTCAGAACGTCTCTCTTCGAATGAAGTCTCTATTCACACTCAAGTTAAATAATTTTATATGGTGCCGTAACTTTAGGACTTGAGACATTGATCCTTAGATTTTTAAAAACTGGAAGTGTGAATAAGAAGATTTAAAATTGAAATGGAGAGAGAAAATTAAAATTTGAAAAGGGAGATCGAGAGTCAGAAAAAGAAAAGAACTGTAGTCAGACAGTTGACGACAAAATTATTGTCAAAAATTGAAACTAATTTTCCGCTGATGTTGCTGATGGAGAAAAGAAAGAAATATTGGAGGACTTGAAAGTTCAACTTGAATTTAAAATGTCGGAATTGAGAGCTTTAGATGAAAAGATAAAAAACTATGTTCCTGAATCAGAGTTCGAGAACGAGATTACTTCTTCTCAAGAGTATCAAGAAAAAATTGTGACCGTTCAAGGAAAAATTCAAAGATTATTGAATAGGAAATTGAATTCTGAAAGACGTAGCGAAACTGATAATAATGAAATTAAAGAAATTGTTATTGTAAAAAGTTCGGAAAACAGAGCGATGAATCTTCCTCGTCTTCAAATTGAAACATTCTATGGTGATTCCTGTAAATGGCTGGACTTTTGGAACCAGTTTGAAACCACAATTCATGGCAACGATGATCTGAGAAAAACGGAAAAATTTGCATACCTGAAATCCTTACTCAGAGGAAATGCTTTATCTTCAATTTTTGGATTCGCAATTAGTGATCAAAATTATGACTCTTCAATTGAAATTCTAAAAGAACGCTTTGGAAGAACTGATATTGTGATTAGTTCTCACATGAATAAGCTTTTAGCTATAGAACCAATTCGAAATATTTCGTATCTTAAAGGACTGCGTAAATTATACGATGAATGCGTAATACAAATAAGAAGTTTGAATTCTTTAAATGTAACATCTGGAAGTTATGGAAATTTGTTGTGCCCGATAATCTTGCAAAGATCCCAGAAGAACTAAATTTAGAATTTAATCGGTATCAAAAAAAAAGATATGGAATTCCAAATAGAAGAATTAATGGACTTTTTGAAACGAGAAGTGAATTACCGAGAAGCTGCAAGCTTAGTGAATAAAAACAATCAACGTCAAGAATTTCCGAAGCAAGAGAGTAGAGTAGAAGATATAATTTTAATTACAGAAATAAACCTACTGGTACAGCGTCTGCACTATCAACAATAAATAGTAAGTGCATTTTTTGTCATCAAGATGATCATTTGAAATACAATTGCAATGCTGTAAATAGTATTCACAAAAACGTGAATTTCTTCGAAAAACTGGTCGCTGTTATTTATGTTTTGGTCAAAAGCATAGATCTACGGACTGTAAGAGTAAATCTAATTGTGTTAAATGTCGTGGAAAACATCACGAATCTATCTGCTTCCAACGTGATTTAAATTCCGAAAAAAGAGAAGAAAAAGAACAGAACGAAACCATTTCAGTTAGTCAGAACAATTCTTCTAGAAATGAATCGAGTGTCATCTTACAAACAGTAAATGCTTTAGCTATTGGCAGAGAAAAAAAAATGCTTCGTAAAACGTTTATTGGATGCTGGGTCCCAAATATCAGCAATTCGGGAAGATTTATCAAGATCATTTTTTAAATTTACAAGTAAAAGGTGAAAGAGAATTGAATATTTATACTTTCGGAGAAAAAAACTGCAAAAGAAACAAGTGTAAAATCGTAGAAGTAACTTTGAAGAACGCATATAATCCTGAAAAGAAAACAACCTTCGAATTAATGGAAGTCCCAATAATCACTACAGCTGAAATCAGAATACCAGAAGAAAAAATAAAACAACAACTTCGGCGCCAGGGAATTTGTTTGATTGAGCCTAGTGTTGAAAAATGCGAACCAGAAATCGGAATATTAATATAAAACGAATAAATAAAAGTAGCGTAGCTATTGAGACAGCCTTTGGTTGGTGCTTGTCTGGAACATTTCGCAATGAGGAACCCCTTACATGTGGATTTATGAATGTTACTTCACAGCTGACTGTTGACCTTGATAAGAGTGTTAAATCTTTCTGGGAGCTGAAATCTATTGAAATGAACGAAACGAATGACTCATCAAGTGAAAGTGAAAAAGCTCTCCAGATCTTTGATTCTTCGATTATACCAAAAGAAAGACGTTACGAAATTTCACTTTCTTTGAAAGAAGAAAATATTAAATTGAACGAAAATTTTTATGTTGATGACTTTATTTGCAGTGTGGATTCTGATGAAGAGGCTCGCCGAGTGTATCATGAGAAGCTAAATTAATTTTGAGTGAAGCATCCATGAATTTAACCAAATGGAAAACCAACTCTAACGCATTAAAAGAGGAGATTGAAACCATAACCAGAAAAGAGGTGAAACTTGGATTTCCTGATTCTTCAAAAGTATTAGGACTTAAATACAACTCTTCTAAAGATTTATTTACCTTTTCACCAGAAACTATTGTTGAAGCTTCCCATTCTAATGAACCTACTAAAAGAACTGTTCTTCAAAGTTGTTTGATCCTTTAGGATTTTTGTCGCCATATTCTATCCAAGCCAAAATCCTTTTCCAAAAATTGCGGATTGATGGAATGGACTGGGATAAAAATATACCAGAAAATATGAAAACAATGTGGAAAAATTGGTGTCAAAACTTGCAAGACTTAGCAGACTTTGAGGTATCACGTTGGTACTTCAAAAACTGTGATGAAATCCCCCTTGATGTGGAACTTCATGTGTTTTGTGACGCATCCCAAGCAGCGTATGGAACTGGGATCTGTTTAAGATATGTGAGTGCTAGTGATATTAGAACTTATTTTGTTATTTCGAAAGGAAGAGTAGCTCCGTTGAAAAACTTACTGTTCCTCGGCTCGAATTATTAGCTGCTGTGATTGCGGCTCGATTACTCTGTGTTGTGCAACCTCATTTTCCTTCTGCAAAGACTTACCTATGGACTGACAGTTTGATTGTTTTTCATTGGATTAAATCTTCAAAACGATGGAAACAATTTGTGAATAATCGAGTTCAAGAAATAAAACAAAAGACTTCTCCAGCTAATTTGTATCTTTGCCAGGGCCGCCCCTTGGGGGTGGCAAAATTGTTCACCGCACAAGAGCGCCTGGGACAGGGGGCGCCAAAATTTATTGTACTTATTTTTTTAATTTAATGTTACTTACACAAAAGTTGTTAATAAAAAACTTGCAATTTTGGATGTTTTATATTTTCTTAGCAATAAAATAACATTTTTTTTAAAATTTTATATTTAATTTAATTTTATTGTGGTTTCTGCGGATTGTTTTCATTTGTGTAAAACAAAATTTGATTTCGGATACGAACAATAAAAACACGTTCCGTGTGGAGTTCGCGCTATTATACGGAACGTGTTCAAAATCTAAGAATTTGTAACATGTAACAACAGGAAATGGGAATGATTTATATCGGCATAAATTTTTATTCATTACATGACGAGAAGATGTAGAGGCTCAACGTCGTTCTTTTGTTTCTTTTTGTTTGCAATAATAAAAAACAAATTTTAAAAATTATGTAAATCGCTTGGTTTTTCTTCTCCAAATCATATTTTGCTTCATGTATTCTGTTATTAAATAGTTCTCAAAACTCGAAATAAAATCTTTATCGTAGCGTTTCTCAAACTGTGGAGCGCGCCCTTCAGGAGAGCGTGATAACCCTTCTTGTGAGCACGAACGTATCGCCAAAAATCGAACACAAAATATTTAAAATAATTTACAATTTTAAATAATTACAAAGTAAATACATTCTTATATAATAAAATACACATTCCCACTGATATAATACTCATCACTTATAATTGTATCAGTATTGCACAAGTATTTGATAATTAAGTTATCAATATTCAATTAAAAACAAGTTTAGTAATTACTAGTAACTCCCCTGGTCTTGTCATATACAAAATATTTATCTTGATAAATAGTGCGGTTTATAATTAAAGTCGTATTGTATTGTCGTTAGGGACGTCTCAAGGCATGGGCCCAGGACTTCGCTCTCAGTGGGGGCATCACTTCGCTTTCGACTCCGTCTTAATAAGATCATGATCCGGATAATTTTAATGTCATCAATTATACCCGTACATTCCCTCCGAAAAACAGTTAATTTCAAAGTGCATGTCGATTGGCAAAAGTGATAAGACTGTATTATTATGTGATGACCGTTGTTCAGTGGCGTAACGTACCCTCCCCCCCCCCACTACCAAGCCCGCTTTTCCGCTTAGGCACATGCCTAGGGCCCAAAAGATTTGGGGGCGCAAAAAATTACAGGGTGAAAAAAAAATTAAAATTACAGAGAACGTGCACCCGCCCAGTGTTTATTAAAAAGCCAATTATTTTCTTTCATTTTTATATCTAAATTATCAATTCTTCGTTTCACTATTGGCCAAATTATTATGTAAATCTCTTGGCTTCTCTTCCTCAAATCATATTTTGTGTCATGTATATCTGTTATTAAATTGTTCTCAAATCTCGAAATAAAATTTTTATCGCAGCGTTTCTCGATCTGTGGGGTGTGCCCCCTAAGAAGGGCGTGATAACCAGTGGCGTAACTTGCACCCCCGCACTGCGGGGGTGGCCAAAGCCTGGCTGATGCTATAAACATAGATTTTCTCAAAATTTGCTTCATATTTTTTTAAAATCGAATTTTTAATCAATTTAGTAATCAGCGATCAAACGTCTTTCATTATCAAAACTTTCATAAGCTCATTGGTTATCTTTAATCCATAGCCAAATCAAAGAACTTTTTCTTTCATTTGCTGTAATCCAGGCGATGAGAGATACTTTTCTTTAATGTATTTCCTTTTTAAACCTAAGTTACTAACAAATAAAACAAAAGTCAGACAGAGAATTGGATAAAATGCTAGGAAGATACAAAAATTCAAGTTATTATTACTGTATATATTATATTAGCAGTAGGGAGGGGAAAAAAGACATGATTTACTTTTTGAGAAGCAGCAGAGGAAATTATTGGCGTCATTAGTTCCCCCCTTTCCCCATGCATTTCGCAAAGTCGTAAATAACGTACGTTTGTTATGCTTTTTTCAAGTAAAATAGTGTTACGATATTGGAAAAGCAGTAGAGCATTTCATGATAGGTTTATGAGTATTCAATCAAATGAAGCATAATGAGAAGAAAGCATAATGAAATGTATCAGTTTTTTATTTCTTTTTTCATGAAATCATTTTTGCTTCATACAAAAAACTCTCCTTCTTAAAAGTTACAGTATTTATGATCGAATTTAAGGTCCACACACACACAGTTCATCCGGGGATTCAGAAATGAAGAATCATGTAAGGGATAACTTTTTTTCTTTCGTAAGAATTTTAAATCTAAAATTATTTTACAGTGTTGCTGCCCCTTTCTTAGTGTTCGTTTTTAACTGAGAAACCAAGTTATCTATCGTTAGAGATTTCCAGTTTTAATAAATATTATAAATACTCTCTAATGTTATACATGATTGACTTCGTTTATTCAGACTCCGGTTGATTTTGTATTCAGTTGAAAGTTTAATATTTAATATTTTTTTGCGTGATGTATAAAGGTACATTATGTTATGGTTTGGCAATCCTTTGTATATTTTTTTTAAATATATACTTGCTAGAAAAGAGTGTTCTTAAGGACGAATGAGAGAAGATAAGCACTGAAGAAACCACTAGATTTGTTAATTCAATGCCAAAACGACTTCAGGAAGTTTTCAACACACGGAGTTATCCAACAAGCTATTAAAAAGCTCATTATACTTTTTAAATAATTTTTATAGTTACTATTAAAACAGTAAACGCAGGCTTTTTCTGCTTGATTTTTGTTGGTATCGCTACAAATCTGTCCTTATTTTCAAAGCTATGAAAGGAAACCGAGATTACTTTTGTTATTCTCAGTACTTGGAATAAACTAAATAAAATATAATTTTTAAAAAAATTTCAAATTCGGGTTTTTAATTTTTTTTTGTCGTTTATGTCAGCAGTAGTTGGTGAACGCAGACTTTTCTTACAAGTATATATATATATATATATATATATATATATATATGCATAAAAATAAGATCCGGCTTGGGGCCCAAGACCTGATCTTGCGGGCGGGGGGCCCAATTATTTTCCGTTACGCCACTGGTGATAACTCTACTTGGGAGGGGGGGGGGCGCAAGCATATTACAAAAAATCGAAAATAAAATATTTAAAATAATTATCAATTTAATAAAATAATTTGCAATCTGAATAATTACAAAGCAATACATACTCTTATATAATAAAAAATGAAATATACATTGAAACTGATATAATACGCACTACTTCTAAATGTATCAGTTCTGCACAAAGTATTTGATAATTAATTTATCAATATTCAATTAAAAACAAGTTCAGTAATTATTAGTGACTCTCTTGGGCTTGTCATATAAAAAATTTATTTACAAAACCTAATATTTATCTGATTAGTGCGTTTATAATTAAAGTCGTATTGCATCGTAGTTTTACCATCAAAGTACATTATAATTGCATTCAGTACATTGTTATCTTAAGAAGTGGGGCGCGATGAAAAATAAGACTGAAAATTGATCCGCAAATATTGAAAGTTTGAGAAGCACTGCTTTATCGCGATCTACAACACTCTTTTTGGTATCATGAATTCCTTTAGATTTTAAGCAGGATATCTAAACACAAGGGCAGCCGAATTTGCGATTTTTTTCCGAATTTAAGATATAAATATAAAAGATTGGAACACATAACGGTAATCATCGCAATTCAGTAGAAAGTAATTTCGAATTTGTGTAGGGATTTCACTAAATTCTTTTCGTTGTTTGTTCAGTGTTGCGAACTTTACTTATTGAAAAGTTCTTGCTATTTTCAATATTTTCATTTTTTTTATAGACTGTTATTTGAAAATAAACTTCAAGTTCCATGAAAAATCTTACCATACTTATTATTACATCTTAAAAAACCTACACAAGAAGCAATTCCTTCCTAGTTACATTCTATTTTTAATAACAATATGATTCATAATAAGCTAGTTTCCTGTTTCAATATTTCACAATCTTCTCGTATGATGTAATTTTACTGATGGAATTTTGCCCCCCCCCCTCCTCTGCTCTTTTGCAGATATGTTTTTTAAAAATAATTAAAATAATATTATATTAAATTCTCTTGTTCCTGCATATTTTTGTATCATTTCCTGTCTATCTCGGTGGACCATTTTGTAGCTCTAAACCCTCTGTTGGATGCGAGTTCCATCCTCCCGAATAAATTAATAGCTAGGGATTCTCCAACGACGTTTTATAGCGTAGCATTTCGTTTCTGCTTCCTTTTAACGTCAGTAAATACTCGAGCACATACAAATCCTATTAATGATAAATTATAAAACAAAAATTATAGATTAAAAAAATTTGAGGGGCGTTTAAGCGCAAACAACGCCAAAAAAGAGAAGACAGTAAGTAAAAAATTTTAGCTTTGTGTATATTTAAAATATTTCCATATTTTTACTTGATAGAATTCAACCAAGATAGAGCCCTTTCTTATTTTTTTGCACCAGGACCTTTAAATACAATAGCTACGCCACTGCCTTCAGGAAATCACTTTTTTTTTCAGAGAGATGGTTGACGCAATTTTAAATCAGTAACTTCTTCAATTTTACTTCATTCCTTTAAAACTGCAGACGGTAATTAAAAATTTACTTTTGATTTATTTTGTATTTTCCCTTGAGCTTAAAAAAATGTACAAACATTTTTATCATATTAAAATAAAATCAAAACATACATTTATTATTTGCTTTCCTTTACAAAGGAGACAGTGAAAATAATGTCCAGTTTAATGAAATCTAATTAAAAATATTTTTTATTTTGTAAATTTTCCGTGTTACATCAGCTAATTTTAAGATTTTCGTCTATATTTATATATATATTTCAATGGACTTTTATAGTACTTTTATGTTGATTAATATGCATCAATACTTGTTTTCTTTGCTTGAATACATCTTCCAAAACCACACTTTTCTATGGAAGAACAGTTTTATAATTAGTGTAAACATGAAATTCCAAAAAGTAGTACTTAAGGTAGTACTGGTATTGAAGTTTTTTTCACGATTTCAAAGTTTAATTCCTAGCATTGATATTTTGACACTGATCGCACTTGCACTGAGCTATAGAAATAAAAATAAATACATAAATAATAATCTAATATTTCCTCATTTTTGAAGGAATGGAAAATGTTAATGCCTGTATGTAAAACTTGATTTATATAAATAATATAAAAAATATTAAGTCAAAAAATAGTCCTAACGCGATTGTTGCTGGGATGGGGGACTTTTTTCATGAAAGCTCATATTAAGTAGGTGTCTGATACTTTCGATATCTTGTTTCACTAACAACTGGTTCTTTCTTGAAAATATACCGATTTCTGGTCTAGAATTCACTTTACTTTGTAAATTCTCTGAATTTTTCTTTATAAAAAAATAATAAAAATAAATGCAGTAAAATATTTTTGATTCAAATGATACAACAGAAAAACTAGCTTTCAGAAACAGAAAGATTTGCTTTCATTAAAAATAAGAAAACAAAATTTGATTGTAAATTAATTTTTACAACATGTGTAAATGATAGAAAGGCTGGTTAATATGAAATTTTTTGCCTTAATTTTGTAGTATTATTCTTTGTTGAAAATTTCATTTACCTTTTTGTGCAACGTTTGTGATGTGATTTATATTTGTGTGCACAATTCATCACATATTCTGAATATAACACTGTGTATATCTTGTATCATACAAAAATTTAAAAATTCAAATTTATCATAACCAGATTATTCGCTGAACATTTGGTTACTGAAATACACACATTTATGTTAAAATTATTCGTACTTTTTGAGAAATATATTACTCTGGAATACCCTACTCATATCGTAAAGCATTTGAAATTTACTTCAGATCACAAAAAGAAAAAAAAGAGGTTTTTTTTTTCATTTTTGAGAATTTTTTATTTTATGTATACGATATTTTACTTTTTCATAGCTGTGGAGTATTGAAAAAAAATCAACTGATATACAACAGTTCTTCGAATATTGTACGATCTTAATACCTTAAATATAAGCCAATATAAAACCAAAAGTGAAAAAACTACAAAAAATTGTTAATGTACTTTATGTACGTTATGGAACAGTACGTAATGTACATTAACTTTCACGAAAAAAATTCATGTCAAGCATTATACCTGCACAATATTATTTTTTTTAAAAAAAGAGTTGAATAACAGTTCTTAAAAAATGATATTATCTTTTGTAAGGTATGTATACGATGTAACTTTTCAAACATACAAAGATAAAAAAATATTCTTACATAAGTATTATTGCATAAAGTTTCATTAAATTTGTAAATTTTTTATGCATAAACCTACAAAAATTGCCAAACAATTCAACCAAATGACAAAGAAATTGTAAAATTAAAATTTTAGATATTCCTCTAACAATCAAACTGAAGGGAATTTTAATGAATTGCTATGAGAAAAAATTTTTTTAAATATTCACAGTAAATTATTAAAACTTTCTATATAAACATTAATTTACAGGCAGAAAATTTGCAAGTTTATAGAAGAGAGTAACTGAGTACCTGTAGCAATATATATTTTCTGCAGATTAAATTAGTATGAGTATTTGTATTGAGTTATGAAATGAAAAACAGTACACCTCAGTACTATAGATTAGAATAGAGGATCTCAAACTTGTCACGTTTTTCGATCTGGGCCCTTGCTTACTTAATACTGAATTTTTGCAAATTCCTGAACTTCAAATGTGTTTTGGACAGTAGGTATAATGTGGTAGCTCGCTGCTATTTTAAAAACACATTTACTTTACTATCTGTAGTGAAGTGTTGTGTGAAAAACTAAAAAATGTATGTTAATTTTTTAAACATTTATTAGACAAAAGTTAAAATTGAGTACCTGTTACACAGAATAAGAGAGCAAAAACAAATGCTTTTATGACGCTTTAGTAACACATTTTTAATACTTAGCATAAATTTAGTTAGGTTTTACTTTAAATCTCCTCGGTTAGTAATGTCCAGTCTATTTTTTTCATAAAAAGAAACAAATTAAGGAAAACTTTTGTCTTTCAAATTAACAAAATAATTCAAAAAGCAACTTTTAATTTATCTCTAAAAAACCCAGATAAATCTTACCCTTAATTGGGCATAATTTGGTTTATCTATTTCTGTATACAATTTCAATTTCCAAATAATAAAAAAAACACTAATAATTATAGCTTTTTCATTAAATTTTTATGTACTTGAGATGCTTTCAATATTTCAATTGCTTATAACAAATGCTTTTTAGTACTTTGTTTTAATATTGGTTTAATTTAATCAAATATTTTGAATCAGCAGAAAGAAGATACAACTTCACACTAAATTCTGAAAAATAAATTTTCTAAAAAAAAATATTATTTTTACATTTTTAGTTAAATTAGCTTCTTTACCTGAATCTTTATTTAGTAGCAAATGACATAAATGAAGTTTCAAATAATATATTGAGAGAAAATCATATGATGCATTTTGTAAATGAAATGTAAATTAATTTTTTTTATTTAGCGCAATAAATATTTTTTTAGAAACATGTTCTCAAAAAAAGAAAAAAAGTCTGGAGCACAAAATAGAAAAAGGAAATTGCAACGAGAGAAAGCTAATCAGAAACTGGCGGGATCTCTCAAAAACACAACAGGATTAGACGGTCAAGAAATTGAACCAGGACCTTCAACATCAGCATCTGGTTTGGAATTTCATACTGAAAACTTATTTCGAAATGTAAATTTACCAGAATATGATCAAGAAGAAACCACGATTGTACCAATAGAAAACTTAGATGTTGTGAAGTAGAAAATTCACCCGATAATGACATATCTCAAAATCGAGATTCTGATTTTGAGTTAAGCGATCCAGCTACCTGGCCTGATACAATTTCTATAAAAATTAGAGATTATTCAATAGAAAATGGCCCTTCCCTCTTGATAACCAAGCATTTTCCGAGAGATAATTCTGGCAGAAAGTTTTCAGAATCGTTCTATTATAGAACATTACCGAATGGAGAAAAAGTATTTAGAAACTACTTAGTATATTCAAATTTCCGAAACGCAGTTTTTTGCTCTTCCCATGTAAACTATTCAGTAAGAAGCATTCACAGCTGAATAAGAATGGGTGTGATTATTGGGCACATTTAACCCACATTTTGAAAACACAAGAAAGTAGTGCATCTCACCTTAAACCTAGTTCAAAATGCAGTGAACTCAAAATGTCTTTGCGTAATTTATCTACCATTGATGCAGCTCAACAAAGACTTTATGATGCAGAGAAGGTATACTGGCCATCGGTTATTGAACGGCTTATTTATTTAATTCAATATTTAGCCCGACAATGCCTTGCATTTAGAGGTTCTTCGAAAGAGTTGTTTCATAGTGATAATGGAAATTTTTTGAAGTTAGTTGAAACCATAGCAAAATTTGATCCAATTATCGCTGAACATCTCCACAAAATTCAAACATCTCAAAAAAAGAACATTGCTCATTACTTAGGGGATCAAATTCAGAATGAAATTATAAGCATTATTTCAAAAGGAATTAAAAAGTATTTATTACATATGATTAAATCGGCAAAATATTACTCATTAATTCTAGATACTACACCTGATATCAGTGATATCGAACAATTGACTGTTGTAATTCGATTTGTTTATAAGAACGAGGAAACCAATAAAGCCTAAATTGAAGAACATTTTTTAGGATTTCAATCTGTCGACGACACTACTGGACAGGGTCTGTATGAATTCATAAATGGGCATTTAAAATCGTTAGAACTAAATTTATCAGATTTACGAGGCCAATCTTACGATAATGGTGCTAATATGAGAGGAAAGCACAAGGGATTGCAACAAAAAATTATTGAAAATAATTCGAGAACACTCTATATCCCCTGCTCTGCCCATTCTCTAAATTTAGTTGTAAATGATGCAGCTAAAATTTCCTTCGAAACAGTTAATTTCTTCGGAGTAGTGCAGGGGCTTTACAACTACTTCTCTTCATCCGTTAAACGTTGGTCTATTTTGCAACAGTATGTTGAAAATCTAACTTTAAAGCCGCTCTCCAACACCAGATGGGAAAGTAGCATTCAAGCTTTAAGACCGTTGAAAAATGATTTGAAGGGAATTTTAAAAGCGTTAATAAATATTCAAGAAGATCAAACAAGAGACATGGAACCCAGAACCCAGGCAAAAAATTTGATTCAGAAGGTTTCCTCGTTTAAATTCATTTGTTCCATTAACATCTGGCACGATATTTTAAGTTGAGTAAATGCTGTGAACCAAATAATGCAAGATTCTAAATGTGATTTACAAATCGTGACTGACAATTTACAAAATCTTATATCAGAACTAAATAATCGTAGATCAGATGAAGCGTATGAACATGCAATTGTCAATGCAAGTATCGTTACTGATGATTTGGGGGTGGATACTGATTTTCCACAAAGTCGAAAAAGGTTTAAAAAGATACTATTTCAAGATGAACAAACCGACGAACCAATCAACAATCCAAGACAAAAGTTTAAGGTTGAATTTTCAATATAATATTAGACACTGCTATTTCTTCAATTTCAGAAAGATTCAGTCAATTAAAAGAACATTACAATTACTTCAAAGTAGTACACAGTATACCTAATTTAAAAAACTGGAGTGACAGTGAAATTTTAAAACATTGTGAAGAATTAGAATGAAAATTAACGGATACTAAAACTATTAATGAAAAGGACATAGATGGATTACATTTGTTTGAAGAAATAAAATCTTTGCGATGTTTTACCAAAGAGGATATGTCACCTATTGATGTTTTAAATTATATTTATGAAAACAATCTTATCGGTACATTTCCGAATATTTCAATAGTCTTACGGATTTCTTTAACCCTGCCAGTTTCGGTGGCTACTGGAGAACGAAGTTTTTCAAAACTTAAAATTATAAAAAACTACATGCGATCTACTATGGCGCAGGAGAGATTATCGGACTTGTCAATTATATCCATAGAGAGCGAAATTTTGGATAAATTAAATATAAAAGAATTGATACGAGCATTTGTAGCTGATAAAGCTAGGAGAATCAATATTTATAAATATGTTTTCTAATTTTTATATTTTACTTAAAAATTTTTATATCATTTTTGCTTTGTTTTGTTTTTAAAGTTTATGAAATAAAAAAAAAACAATAAGACAAACGTGTTTTAATATTATAATTTTAAAGCTTTTCAGTTCGAAAGTCGAATTTCGAATACTATAAAAGAGTATTTCACATATAATTTGTAGCACTTTATAAGAGTGTAACAGAACCTCATAAAGGGGCGCCGAATTTCAACTTGAACAAGGGCGCCTAATACCCACGCGGCGGCCCTGATCTTTGCCCTGGTAACCAGAACCCTGCAGATAAAATCACCCGTGGATGCAGTGTAAAACAACTATCACAAGATAATTCTTGGCAATTTGGCCCACCATGGTTAAGTGATTTTAAATCCAGTTGGCCAGTGCAGGAAAATTCGTCAATTTGTTGTGACTCAGAAGAAAGCTGTTCTATATGTTGTGAAAGTGACAACTATGATAATAGTGAAAGTGATATTGTTCCTGTATTTAATTGTGCTGTAAACAAACCCATTCTAAATATTGAGGATTTTTAGTACTCTACGCAGGTTGCTTCGAGTGACATCATTGGTGTTTAGGTTTATCTGTAATGCTAGAAATATTAATAACATAAGGAGTGGCCCAATCACTTCTTCTGAAACTTCAAAAGCTTTGATCTATTTTATTAAGATGTCTCAAGAAAATTCTTTCAGTTCTGAAATTAATAATATAAAACTGAATAAGTCTGTTAATAAGAATTCTAAATTGTGTAATTTTAATGTTATGATTGATTATGATTATATTTTAAGAATTAAGAGTCGTTTAACTAATTCTTCTTTAGATGTTTATGAGAAACATCCAATTATTTTATCAAATGATTATTTTGCTTCTCTAATTGTGTATGACTGTCATGAACAAGTACTTCACAATGGTGTGAAGGAAACTTTAATACAGGTAAGGAGTAAGTTTTGGATACTAAAGGCTAGACAATTTATTAAATCTATTGTGTAGAGTGTGTAAGAAGTTTCATGCTAAAAGTGGGCAGCAAAATATTGCACCACTTCCTAATGATCGAATTGAAAAGTCACAACTGGGGTGGACTTTGCTGGACCATTATATCTCAAAGATGGTTCACAAAGGTTTATATTTCCTTATTTACATGTGCTGTTACTCGTAATGTTCATTTAGAGTTATTATCTAGTTTAAATACTGAATGTTTTATCCAATCTTTAAGAAGATTTTTTGGTCGTAGGGGTATTGGTAGAATTATATATTCTGATAATGCTAAAACATTTAAAACAGCTAATAAAGAACTTAAATTTTTGTATAAATTATGTTATGATGAAAATGTATTGAATTTTTTAGAAAAATTTCAATTGGAATGGAAATTTATAGTCGAAGGAGCCCCATGGTGGGGAGGATTTTTGGAACGCTTAGTTAGATCTGTAAAGAATTGTTTAAAATGTGTGTTAGGTAAAACATGTCTTATGTATGAAGAGTTAAATACTGTACTCATTGAAGTTGAAGCTGTAATCAATTCTAGGCCTTTGACTTATGTATATAATGATGTAAATGAACCTGATCCATTAACTCCATCTCATTTTACTGTTGGATCTAGATTAACTACTTTACCATCTCCCAAATTGAATGCAAATTCTAATAATGTTGAACTTACTAAGAAATGGAAATATAGACAATTATTGTTAGATCATTTCTGGAAACGTTTTTTTAAAGAATATTTATTAGAATTAAGATCAGTAATGTTTACCAAGCAATCAAAAAATATGTGACGGGTGCTTACGCGTTTCACTAACCTTCTCTCGACATCTTTAAATTGTTTTATTTATTTCAACCAATCTCCTCCGAGAGCCAAAAAGTGTGACTTATGCAAACGAGATATTTTCGGGTTTAGCGAGTTCGAAAAAGATATAAAAGGGAGAAATGAAATGAAGAGAAAAAAGAGGGTGATTTTGAGAGAGTAGTTTTTCTAGTGGAAATATATTCGTCGGGAGAAGACTCTTGAAAAGTATTCATTAAATCGGTTCGGGACGGAACTGAAAGATAGCTGAGATTGAAGCCACTCATTAAAGCAATCCAGATATAGAAGAACCTGCCTTAAGAAAAGGTATCAGGTTAGTTGTTTTCATAAATTAAATATAAATGTGTAGCTTGATTGTACGCGTCGTACTCCGTGGATTCAGTTAGAATTCCGTCGTTCATAATCGAATTCTTCTCGTACTCCACTGTATTTTGTAGATCTTAAGGTTTGAATAGTATTTGTGTAATCTCTCAATTAAGAAAGGTCAATAAATAAGATTGATTTATTAAAAGAGTTGTAATTAATTATGGATCCAACATATTCAGATTTAGATAAAACGCGAAGGGGAGTTAATAATCTTAGGGGTAGCGATAGATTACGACACTGGCGCCCAACCGAAATACCGGAATTAAGAGCAAGTGCAGGATTTAGAGTTTTGCCGGAATTATTTTTTTCGGGTAAAGAAAATGTGTCCGAGTTTATCTCGAATATTGACGACAACATAGCCTAATATAAATACCGGCGAATCTGGCATGTGCATATTTAAAGGGTGATTTAATTGGGAGAGCGTTAGGACTGGTTTGACGTTATTGGGTTCGAGTGTGTAAATGAAGAAACGACTGCATTTGCAACGCTTAAAAAGAAATTGTCGGATAGTTTTCCTGTAGTACGGAATAAATCAGAGCTAGAGGCTCAGTTTTTTTCATCGAAACAACGGAGAGGTCAAGCCCCGTCAGACTTTATTTTTCAGCTATTAAAAATCCATAAAGCTTTAAATTTGAATTATGATGAGATAAAATTGGTCGATCACATAGTAATGCGACTAGAACCCCAAATAATGGATTATTTAAAAGTTCGAAACCCCACAACGAAAGCTCAGTTGGTAGAGTTGGTAGACCGGTATGAGGAACGTCATAACTGCAGGGAAAACCAGGGTTCGAGTAATAATTTTGCTAGACGAGGTTGGGATATGATTAGGAATCCTGAGGAAAGAAGGAATAATAGAAATTGGAGAGATACAGGGGTCGGAAATAATCAAAATGATCAAAGAGGACTAGGCAGGGATGCACTGTAGGGATTGTATGTTTGTAAAAGATCAATAAATTGGAGTGGAGTACCCCTTTGAGTAGTCGTTTCTGTGTGCTAGTTTAATTAAAGTTTCCAACTTAGAGAGTTAAAATTTTCTGCAAATTCAGTGTTTCCAAGCATTCTAAAGTTCGTGAGTTAAAACTTTCTACAAGTTCAGTATTTTCAGGCATTCTAAAGTTCGTGAGTTAAAACTTTCTACAAGTTCAGTATTTTTAGGCATTCTAGAGTAGTTAAAATTCTGTGCAAGTTCAGTGTTTTTCAGACGTTAGGTAAATTAAGCGAGTTCTTGCAGGTCGTTTAGACCTTCAATAAGTCACGCTTTTTTTTCTCGGAGGGGGGTTGTGACGGGTGCTTACGCGTTTCACTAACCTTCTCTCGACTTCTTTAAATTGTTTTATTTATTTCAACCAATCTCCTCCGAGAGCCAAAAAGTGTGACTTATGCAAACGAGATATTTTCGGGTTTAGCGAGTTCGAAAAAGATATAAAAGGGAGAAATGAAATGAAGAGAAAAAAGAGGGTGATTTTGAGAGAGTAGTTTTTCTAGTGGAAATATATTCGTCGGGAGAAGACTCTTGAAAAGTATTCATTAAATCGGTTCGGGACGGAACTGAAAGATAGCTGAGATTGAAGCCGCTCATTAAAGCAATCCAGATATAGAAGAACCTGCCTTAAGAAAAGGTATCAGGTTAGTTGTTTTCATAAATTAAATATAAATGTGTAGCTTGATTGTACGCGTCGTACTCCGTGGATTCAGTTAGGATTCCGTCGTTCATAATCGAATTCTTCTCGTACTCCACTGTATTTTGTTGATCTTAAGGTTTGAATAGTATTTGTGTAATCTCTCAATTAAGAAAGGTCAATAAATAAGATTGATTTATTAAAAGAGTTGTAATTAATTATGGATCCAACATATTCAGATTTAGATAATACGCGAAGGGGAGTTAATAATCTTATGGGTAGCGATAGATTACGACAAATATTCCAAATCTTAAAATTGATTATGTTGTTCTTATCAGAGAGGATAATGTTAAGCGTTATAATTGGAAATTAGTTAGAATTAAAAAGTTATTTCCAGGTAGGAGTGTTAAATATTGTGTAGTTTGATGTGTGTGTATTAGTTTTGTCTGAATGGCAACAGATGGCGCTGTGTAAATTGTTGCACTGTTTTGTAATGTGCCTGTATGATGATTCTCGTCTTGTCTCTCGTCATTAAATGTGTTTCTGAACGTCTCTCTGAATGAAGTCTCTATTCACACTAAGTCAATAATTTTATATATACGACCCCCTTTTCTGAGCAACTCAGATGCTTCAAATTTATGTAGGCATAACTCGGTCAGTTGTTATCATAATAAAATGAAACTTTTAGTGAACTGTGTTTTTGTGTACTGCATCTTTTCCTAAATACAAGTGATAGGACCTGGGGATCATACAAAAATTTAACTTTTTTAATTTTTTTGTAAACGAGTTTTTGGTTCGAAACGCACGTAAAAACATTCTTTACCTTTTTCAAGCATTTTTCAAATGGGAAGTGCTTATATAAACCGAACGGTTCGGGAATTAGCTATTGGGTCACATGAAGGCTGGACATCCTGTATATATGTATATTCGGGTTAAGGAATTTCTTTATCTAGATCATTATTTAGATTATGGATGTTGCATTGATGTTATTGACGAGGCAGTCTTGTTGACAGATAATCCACTTTATTTAACACTTGAACAACATACATACAAACAAAGACGAATGACACAAATAAGGCATACACGAACTGCAGCTCGTTAATACATGATGAAGACACAAAAAAGATTTTCCAAAGTCTTGGATATTTATATGAAGCTGCAACAGGAAGTTTTGGAATCTGCGTTACTTCCGTGGAGGGAGACTATGATTAGGGAAAAGATATCGTTCGATAGATTCTGATGTAATTTTACTTTAAAAATGTAAGTTGTTATCTTTCATAAGATACGGTTACAATTATCCTGTTATGCGGATGAGCTAGTTAATTATTTACACTAGAGTCTAGAAGACCAGGGCCATTACAAATTAAAAAGTTGTTTAGAGAAACTAAATGGAATTATTACACACACACACGCATATATATAACGCCAGGCATTGCGAATTTTTAAATTGCAACACAACGCTAAACGGGTTCAAGTAAAATTCCATAACTTTATTTTATTAAGTATATACAAACAATAATAGTAAATCATTCAAAGTATAAAGCTGATGATATTGAGTTACTCATATCAGTATATTAAATTCAGAATGACGAATTTCGTCCAGAAAGTAAAGAACGATTGTGTACCACACCTTATGTCGACTCCCCACCAACTGGTGCGTATGCAATCCAGTTAGCTCCTTCCGTCGGTTCTATGAGTGCCATGTGGCAAAACGCTAGTACGTTTTTGTTTTGTAATCTTTCAAAGTGGTTAAGCCCATCGAAAATACCACTAAATGTGAAGGACGTAGTGTAGTTCCTTTTCTGAATGCACAAAATGTTCGACATATCGAAACTCTTCAACGACTTAGACGCGTCATCCAAAACATGAGACGTGGAACAATATATGGAATGTTGTTTTCAAAGGAGTTTTTGATTCATGCCAATGTGCAGTCTCATGTATCAGCTCGAGCAACAAACTCTTCAGTGGGAAATTTTTGTATACCCTCCGTAAAACCGTACCCTCCGTCAGGGTTGTAAAAACCCTGACTTGGCATCAAGTGTTTTTCAATTATTTTTCAAACTGAGCGAATATTGAAGAAGAATAAAGACTCAGTTTACAAGTGACATCGTGTCTCAAAACTTTGTTGGCTGAAACATTGAAATTGAAAAATCGGTCGCACATTGCCATAGATGCGTTAACAGCTTTGGCGACTACATAAAAAATAGAATTAGGTACAGTGACTTTGTAAATAAAGTTTTGTGTTGATATTTTTTGTTTTCATTTAGCTATGTCAAAGCGTTCTTTACTTTCTGGACGACCCTCATAAATCAGTACATTTATAATTTAGCTTTTTGTGCAGAGTAACTTTTGAAACCTGATTTTATTTTTTACAGCTCTGGGAACTTCATTGCCTTACATAACCATATTTGCCAAAAACCGAGTGGGTATATCCGCAACAGCTCTAGCTGCCATATTGACAACTCAACAGTTTTTGTTTATCTTCACCAAACCTCTCATAGGATACATAGCCGATTACTTTAACAAGCTGAAAGTCATCATAGGTATCCTTGCTGTGATACAAACAATTTTCTTTTTTCTCCTTCTGACTATTCCTAAAATCCAAAAAGAGCAAAAGACAGAGATCATTCATAACGAGACAGATTTAAAATCAGTTTTTGGTCACTTCAATTCCACCGAGTTACTTGTAAAATGCGATTTTCGTCAACAGAACGACATTTTTTCGGAGAAAGATACCTCGTCGTACAACAACAGCCAAAACAACGATATCTGTTTTCTTCCATTCGATATTTTGTCAGAATTTTCTGATTTGTGCTCAAACTATACCACTGAAAGAAATAAGTCATTGAGCTTGGACAGTTCGAATGTAAAAGGCAGAAGTAGCACAGAAACATCTCCCATAAATTTCGGGCAACAAATAAATTATGCTTCAATTTCAAAGCCATTGTGCACCATTTGTTGTAAGGTTACAGGAGATTGTCAAGATATCCAATGTGAGGCTCAAAAGAATGATTCAAACAGAGTTTCGATTGAACAAGCAGATATCAGTGATTTCAAAACCTATCAGTTCTGGCTGTTCGCATTTCTAACCACTTTTGGCATGATGAGCGCGAATGCCATGTTTACCTTGTCGGACACAGCTTGTTGTGAAAGCGTACAAAAATTCGGAACCGATTTTGGTCGCCAAAGATTGTGGGGTGCCATTGGATGGGGACTCATGTCACCGGTAGGTGGTCTAATTAACGATTATACAGACGACTACGCTGCTTCTTGGACTCTGATGGCAATCATGTCAGTCGTGGCGTTATTCAACATTCGCAGACTCGATCTGGTGAAGCCTCAGTTTTCCCAAAACATTCTGAAAGACGTCGGTTTGGTTCTGAGTTCGGGAGAGTTTCTCGCTTTTAAAACCGGTGTTCTCATGAACGGTATTGGAACGGGTGTGACGTGGTTCTACCTGATCTGGTTTTTGACCACTATAGGCGGCAGTCGCTTTCTTTGCGGGATGGTCCAGTTTGTTCAGTGCTTTGTCGGGGAAATACCCTTCATGTTCTATTCTGGCTGGATGCTCAAAAAAATAGGGCATTTCAATGTGCTTACCCTGGCTCTGATGTCGTATTGCATCAGGTTCTTTTGGTACAGTCAGTTATACAATCCCTGGCTTGTTCTCCCCACTGAATGTCTTCATGGCTTCACTTATGGATTATTTTACGTCGCTGTAGCTTCGTACGCGAAGTTGAGTGCTAAACCTGGAACGGAAGCAACTACCCAAGCAGTATTATTCACATCCCATGAAGGCTTAGGTAAGTGAAGAGATGTCACTATTAGCATTGTTTTCTCTGCAAAGAAAAAGTTTGATATAATAAATTAGCCCTTTATAAAGTCCTATTTTTGGTAATTTTATGGTAAAATATTTTTGGGATTTAGATTGCTTTATTTAAAGAAATTCACATAATATATACTTAAAAGTAATTTGATTGAAGATCTTTTTTAAGTAAGAAGTATGCCCTTCCTCGGAATCTATTTAATGGTAGAACATCTTGTGTTTTTTATTTTTAATAGCATTGCATGATATCTATTAAAAATAATTTGTGTATACTTAAATGTACTGAAGGAATTATAAATTAGATATAGCGTAAAATACGGCGTATAATACGCCCTTTTAACACAAAAAATAAGATCGAAATTTACGGGTGCACGTTATGCGCCGGATATAAAAATGACCGATTTAAAAATTAAAAAGGAATAAGCATAAAAAAATTAGACTTCTATATAGATCAAAATGCAATAAGGAAGGGCATACCTGATGAACTTAAAGACTTACAGTTCTAGAAGTATACTATTTTTTTTTACAAAAGCTTCGAATAAATGACTTCCAAAAATGAGAACACTGCATATACGCACTAATTAGGTTAATTAAAAAAAAAAGAACTGCACGTTACACGGCGAATATACTTAAAAAAGTTTTAAAAAATGCAGCTTGATATAATAAATAACGTAGTTATTTTTAATTATAAAAGTCATATGCTTAAGAATGCGTGAAAGTTACTTTTGTTTTATTAACATAAGCCGCAGTCCAGGACAGTCAAGGTGTGCCCACAGTAAAAAGCTGAAGTATGGAATCCATTGTCCAACGGAGTCCGTGTCCAAATTTTCACTTATGTAACGGAGAATTTTACGTTACAGAAGATACATTCAGCGCCTTTGTTTTCTGATTCTGTAGTTGATGGAATGAAGTGTACTACCAATGATACATCAGAATAAATATCTTAGGTATTAGGGAACATCTAGTATTCCATACAAAACCCGACACGCCATCTTGGAAAATGAACCTTTAAACTGAAGGACAAAACATAGTCATCTAAAAGAGAGAGAGAGAGAGAGATTCCCACAGTACTACACACTAGAATTCTTTTAGTGTACATTATGCTTAACTTGAATGTTCAAGTGACGTATGTACAAGTAAGTTAAAATGTTTGAAAACTTAGCCGCAAAAAGCTTTGAAAATAGCGCAAGACACACACACTTTGTTCTGTAGCGAGTGGTATGGCAACAATAAAAGTGGTCAACTGTCACTGCAATGAATCATGAGAGTTTTTCTTCAGTAGTTTTAAAGTTTTCCCCACGCATTAGCAGCTACAAACAGAGCCAAAACCATGGTATTCCATATAAACCTACTATTCTATAATACCCTATTCTCATCTACATTTCTATTACAAAATTAAAAAATTTAGGCATATTACTTTCTTCAATATTTTTGAAAAGAGTGGGATTTCAAAACACAGTGGGATATTGCAAGCTATACAAATGTATTTTCTTCGTGTGCATTAGTAGAGCATAAACGGCAACGTCTAAAGGGTTTTCGTCAAGTTTTCATATGTTACGTCATTTAGACCAGATTTTTTGCTTTTAGTGAAATTTACAGGTCGTCCTTTGCAACTTGAAAATCCAAACATCAGTTGCCGTGCTTGCCTTAGTGCTAGTAGCACAAATCACAGGTGGGAAATATAGTTTCCCATGTACATTTAAAAATTTATTAGGTTGATGGTAAGTATACTTATTATGACCTTATAAAGGTTAAGAAATGGTATTGTCTTCTTTGGAATTTCTATGGAAATAAAAGGGGGGGGGGAATCACATTCATAATTGCACTGCTTTGAATACTCATAATTTTTAAAATCATTTAAATATTGACCGTACAGTTTTTATTTACTCCATATTTTGGGGTATATAAAATAGTTTCATTAAATTTAAATGATTTTGGAAAAAACCTTGAAAATGTTTAGATGTTTAGAAATTAAATTAAGTAAAGTCACATAATACGAAATATGTTGAATTATGATTAAATTCGTTTGAGATAGTTTTAGATTTGGTAAGAAATTATGAAATTTGCTTAACTAATTCGTGAACTATTAACTCTTTTTCTATTGGGTGACTGCAAAAATTCTACCAGTCATAAAGAAGAGCAAATAGAATGCGCAAAATGAATATTACACATGATTGTGCATAGTTCCCGTTGCTATCTATCACGGCTTGCCATCTTTCCGGTTGGAGATGAATTCCATGGTGGTAAAATTTCGGAGGTTTCAAGTAAAAAAAGTCTTGGACATCATCCAATATTTTCTGACTGAAGACGTACGAAATAGGTGGTTGGTGCCAAGTGAGGAAAATAGAGAGGGGTAAAAGCTCTCCCAAACAAAGCCCGTTCACTTTTGGCAAGTGATGACAGCAGCATGTGGCCATGAGGAAGCATATCAGCGAAACGATTGATGAGACCGGCCGGCTTTGCTACCAAATTTGGATGCAGCCTGTCTCAATGTAGACAATAGAAGGCAGAATTGATGGTTTCGTTGAGTGGCAGAACCTCCCAGTAAATTATTCTTTCAACATCCACACACACTTAATAACACTTTCTTGGGACCAAGTTCAGCTTTCAAAGTCGATGCAAGTGGATCAAAAGGACGACACACAAGCCTACGACGATTTATGTTACGGTACATAACTCACTTTTCATCTCCTGTCATGATTCGTGTCAAGAATGGATCTTATTTTGTACCGGGAAAGCAAGGAAACACAGGTGGCGATTCAGCCATCTCGTTGCTTAGCTGCCAAGCAATGGGGAATCCAAAGATCCAATTTTCTTTTAAATCCCAATATAATCAGCCGTCTCTTAATCGTAGTCCGAAGTACGTTGAAGGGTCCGCTAATTATTTCGTGGTTGGGTTCGAGTTGTTCCGTATGGCTTGGTTAACATCGTCTTCTCCAACGTGTGATGGCAATCCACTCCTAGCTTCTGTCGCCTACCCTAAATTTACGAAACCATCAACGATATGTGCTTTCGTCTATTGCATCCTCCCCAGAAAAATAGCTGAGTTCTTTTCAAATAATCTAGTACATTTATTCAAGCATTCTATTCAACCAGGTGTCCCAAAAATGACCAACGATTAAAAAAAGCAGTAGTTGATAGAAATATACAAATTGCTGCTTTCTGCTTTCGTAACCAGATAATTTATTCTCCCAAAGTTTCAAAATTAGTTATAAAGTTTGTATAGTTTTCAGTCATTCTGACTGAAAACTATAGAAAATGTTCTATGTGAGTTTTATCAGACACGTCAGCATTCCAGTGTTTTCCAGCGAGTGTAAGCCATTTTCAAAACACATGATAGCCTTCGTGTCTGACGAAACGGACATAAAGCAGTTTTGTATATAGTTTTCCCAGTCAGAAGCACCATCTGTTTACGAACTTCGTAACTAATTTTGAAACATTGCAAGAATAAATTCTCTGGTTACCAAAACAGAAAGCAGCAATCTGCACATTTTTATCATCTTCCATTCTTGTAATTGATTTTACAAATTGTCGTTCATTTTTGGAATACCTAATATATCTACCGTTCTTTCATTTCAGGTGCTGGATTGGGTTGCGTGTTAGCCGGAATTGGTTTCGACACTTTTGGCGGCCACAAGACTTTTCTTTTCGCGAGCATTTTTGCTGGCAGTGGAATGGTGCTAAGCATCGTCCTGCATCTGTGTGTCCGGAAACAAAAAGGTGCCATCAATGTGTCACTGCCCGCGCAAGCGTAATTTTTTACAATCGATTCATTTGATGTGACTTATTTCGCTGATCTTCATGGAACTGAGCCGTCGCCTAGAAGAATATTGGAATAGGAACGAAAAATCAAGTTGCATAAATTGATCATCTGTTGGTTCATTTAAGAATAGTCGGTACCCCCTATCCCGCTAATGTTAAATTGAGCATTTTTATGTCCCCCTTTTTCTCAGAAACTATTAAATGTACAGACTTAAATTTTTTTCTGTATATTAATTAGACTTTTTTATTTAAAATGATCGGAAGCTTTTTCAAATATATTGTTTAGTTTTTTCAAAAACATTCATCGCAACCGTATCACTATGAATTTTTTGAAAAATGTCATTTTTTTTCACGATAACTGACTTTTACAAAAATATTATGGGAATATTAATAAAAGCTCCGTGCAATATATATAGTTAGATATCAGTAATATTATCAGTGAAGATTGCAAGTGCTTCCGTTGAATAGGTTCTGAGAAAAAGGTACACGCATTTTTAAAAACACCGTTTTGAGATAATTGCATTTTTATTATAAAATGTCACTTCATCAAAAAAATTATGAATTACAATCTGTATTTGCACTATTTTTTTAAATATTAGCTTATTCTGAATAACTTTTAGGACTTTTTACTTATTTCTTTCACTTAGATTTCTCAGAAAATACATATATAGCATTTTTCACTTTTAATCTATCGAAATATTTTATAACATTTGCATCATTTTTCTCAAATTATGCATCATTTTTTGAAGAATTTTCTGTTCTGATACATTATTGTCATCCAAGATTATTATAAATCATCATAAATACCATGTGAAAATGTGTCAATACATGAAAATATAACTTTTGTAATACATCATTATACGACATTTCGAAAAGTTTCATTAGAATAAATTCACATGTAAACACAATTTCTTAAAGTATCAGAATTAAAAGTATTCTTAAAATATTACATAAATGGTATCCAAAACAACAAGAAAACTGATTTTATGTTTTTAAACATGAAATTTGTGTGTTTTTTGTTATGTAACAAGTTTTGTGCAACGAAAAATGTCATTGCATTTTGGGATATATTTATGTACATTTTACTAAGAAACTATTGAACACAAAGCTTAAAAATTTGTGTGTGCTTTAAATAAACATTTATCTTTAAACAGAAGTGAAATTTTTTTAAAAAATTGATCATCCTGTTTATAAAAATGTAATTTTTGTACAGTAGAATAATGAATTTTATAAAAGTTTTCCTTTTCTATGTTACGACATCTGCTTTTTAGCTAAATGTCTGAGGAATGTCTCAAAAATTTCACTTCAGTATACACAATATATATGAAATATAAAATAAATATTTCTAGTTCATGCAAACAATAGATTTTTTAGAAATAAGTTATAGTTTGAAAAAAAACTAAAAAACACGCTTTTATACTGAATCGAACTAAAAAGTTAAAAAAAATAATTCTTAATAAAGAATAAAATGATGAACGAGAAAATGAATGTCATTGTGGTAAAAGCGTGGGGTGCTTTGTACTACATTTTTACACTAAATCAGCTTTTCGGAATAGAAGTTAGAAATTATAACAATTCATACATTTATAGAACACCCCACGCTTTTACCCCAATCACATTCATTTTCTCGTTAATCATTTTATTCTTTATTAAGAATTATTTTTTTTACTTTTTAGTTCGATTCAGTATAAAAGCGTGTTTTTTAGTTTTTTTTTTCAAACTGTAATTTATTTTTCATTTTTTAGTTCGTACTAGAATAAAAAAGTGTTTTTTAGTTTTTTAAACTATCATTTATTCATTGTTGAATTTATCCTTGAGTTTGATATTTGAAGCTGGAATTACGTGGCTGTGGAATTAGTCTTGCTCTTCAATGGATATTAATTAACGGGTCTGAAATGCATTTATTCTCTCCGTTTACGTGGCCTCGGATCGTTATATTAGATTCCGTCTCTTTTGAACAGGTCAAACAAATAAAAGTGTGTTAAGAAGAAAGAGTTCGAATTACAAAAATTTTTAATGTATCACGTTTTTTTACGGATTAAATATTATAAAATTCCTCCTTTTTGTTTTTGTTTTCTTTTTTCACATTTTCATGCATTGTCATCCACTTCCGAGCAATAGTCCGAATTTCAAGTCTCTAGCTCATCGGAAAGTCACACAGTTTAAAATAAATTACAAAATTCCACCTGGATAGACATTAAAGAAAGAGAGTTATTAAAAGCATGGTAATATTAAGTATCAATCATATTTTCACCTTTTAAACGTGTTCCTTTCATGTTAATTCGTATCATCATTTCTAAGCGTGTTGCTTTATAAAAAGTAAAAAAATATTTAGCGGTTAGAACGCAAATTATTTTTTTTCCACATGCTCGAGCCTTTTTTTTTATTTTCATTTTCAGAAAAATGTTTATATTATGGTTAGAAATTGCTAACACACACCCTCCCTCCACTTTCTCAGATACAGAACACTTCTTTTGTTTGTTTTATTTCTTGTAACCGCAAGTGTATTTTATGCTTGCATATATAATTAGCGTTAAATTCAAAACACTTTAGGGTTACACCTTATTCTTTTAGTCGCCAAATCTGGAAATGATGTAGGAAATTTGTCGCCATGTCTGAAAATGGTATATGGAACTAGGCGCCAAATTTAAAAGTGATATATGCAATAAGTCAACAAATCTGGACGTGATATATGGATTTGTCGCCAAATCTGATTATCCTTATTCCTGACGATCCTGAAAAGGACATTGGAACAAAATTATGAAATTATTGTATTGTCATCGGTCATTGACAAGTGTGAGAAATTTCGAATGAATCCGATATTTTTAAGTGGGTAAAAATCGAGTTCTAAGATTCCGTTACATGCAAGTGAAACTTATAAAAGCGTGTTAAAAAGAAGACACAAATTAAAAAATATAATCTTTATAAGACAATAATACATGATTATATGACATTTCGAAAAATTTCATTAATGTTTTATATATTCATATGTAAACGCAATTTCTTTAAGTATCAGAATTAAAAGGATTCTTAAAATATTACATAAATGGTATCCAAAACAACAACAAGAAAACTGATTTTATGTTTTTAAACATGAAATTTGTGTATTTTTTGTATGTAACAAGTTTTGTGCAACGAAAAAGGGCATTGCATTTTGGGATATATTTATGTCCCTTTTACTAAGAAACTATTGAAAACAAAGCTTAAAAATTTGTGTGTACATTAAATAAACATTTATCTTTATACAGAAGTGAAATTTTTTTTAAAAAAATTGATCAGCATGTTTAAAAATTTAATTTTGTAGAGTAGAATAATGAATTTTATAAAAGTTTTCCTTTTCTATGTTACGACATCTGCTTTTTAGCTAAATGTCTGAGGAATATCTCAAAAATTTGACTTCAGTATACACAAGAATATATATGAAATATAAAATAAAAATTTCCAGTTCATGCATACAGTAGATTTATAGAAAAGAGAAAACACAGTTTAGAAAAGAAAATTTTTAGAAAACAGTAGCTTTTGGTATAAAATTTTACCTCATCAAAAAGATCCTGCACTGTAGCCGGTTTTTACCTTATTTTTCTTAATATTATCTTCTTTTTTTCTTTTTCTTCTTTTATCTTTTCTAATTTTCTTCGATCTTCCAGAAAAAGCATACACTGCTTTCATTAACCTTTCTCTATCAAGAATTTTCATGGCACTACCGAATATTCTCCAAACTCGATTCCCATTTTCTGCAGCATTTTTAATTTGGATACATTACCATCATTAAAAGAACAAACAGCATCATAAACACCAAGTGAAAGTGTTTCAATCTGTACAAATGTTGTTTTAGGAACACGTGACCGTATGACATTATGAAAACTTTCATTCGGGTTTTGTGTTTTTCCATGCAAACATTTTCTCAACAGATCAGGATGGGAAAGATCTCTAAATATAGGACGCATTGCTTCTACAACAGCGACCGGAAGACTATTTTTATGTTTGTAAGACTTACCTGATGCTTCAGCCTTTTTATATCCACACCATGAATCTTCACCAACAGGACAAAAACCATGTTGAGGATATTCATCTGTTGACAGCTTATGCAGAAAAATGGCCCAGATATCTTGCTGCATGTTCTGAACACTGGTGCAATTTCTCCGAATAGCTGATCCATAGTAAAACTGTAAGTTATCTATTTCATGCTCAGTCAAACGATTTTTTCCACTTAAACACTTACCGTCTGACAAGATTTGCCCTTTCAATTGAATTTTTAATCGGCGTAATCTTGTTCCCATACGCTTCATGACATGTCCAATGCACTCCAATTTTTCAATTGAGTATTCATCTCCATAGATGTTTTTCTTTCTAGCAGCATCAAATGCTTTGCAATCCCCATCCCCTAAGTAAGTAATATATCGGGCATTATGCAAAGATAATGACCGTTGAAAAATTTTAGACGCACCTTGAATTTCCATGGCTCCACTAGATCCAACTTAATTCCTTCTACAATCCTTTTGATGAGAAGGTAAGTTTTTACATATGCAATATTTTGAAAGAATATCAACATCTATCTCCTTACCTCCATCTCTGGTCACAGTAACTGCACCATTCAATGATGAGTAACCGCGCTTCTGCCATGTCCCATCTACAGCGACAGCAATACTATTATTACCTTTATTTTCACAAATAGCTTCCTTTGCAGCATTTTGAATGGAGTCCTCGTAAACAAGTTTTGCAGCATTTAAGATTCGCTTACCGTAAGGAGAAAACCTTGCAGGTGGTTGAGGAAGATTCATTATGCCGCAAAACATTCTCCCAGCTCCTGCACCTTTTCCGATGGAACGCATAGCATATACAAACCTGGTATTTATTGTAACGATTTGCGTTCCTTCGTGAAAATTTGAAGAAGAGAATTCTACACGATATGGACAAGCACAACATTTCAGGACAAATGTAATAGCCAGTCCAGACTTACATTTTAAAACGTGCATGTCTAAGCCCCTGTTACACATTTTACAGTGAACTTCATTCTTGAAAACAAATGCCAGAATATTCAAATTCATAATGGCATTAATAATACCTACACTTTTGTCATAGGAAGAAAAACTTCCATTTAAATTAGAAATTTTCTTTTCTTTTGCACATGTCTCCTTTGAGTCATGTGCATGTCCAGCTTGAGGATTGACATTACTGTAGTTAGTATTTGAAGTATTGTTAGTATGGTTGAAAGTTTTCTTACCTTTATAAAACGTACCTTTACGTTTTTGAACACTTTTGTAGATCTTGGCATATTAAAATTTCAAAATTTTTGATTTTCAGAAATTTGAAATATCGAAATATTTAAAACGCTAAGAAGAAAAACGTGTATTCTCTCCAAAATAGGTAAACAACCCTAACAGTTACGCTTGCAGTGAATCTACAGTTAATTACGTATGAATAAATAAAACAGAGAGTGGCTTTGGAAAAGCTTCCCAGATTTAAAAGATCAATGTTTACATTTGTATCTGTCAAAGGGGGCGTGGCTCATCAGCTGATTATTTTTTAAAAATCATTTTAACATACTTTTAATTAGTAAAATGGCAAGTATGTTACATCATTGGAATGGTCCTGATTTGGGGATTTTAGAAATATCAAAAACTCAAAATCGATTTCCCGAAGGTGTTTACCCTACTGACTGCCCGAAAAACCAATTCGGAATAAGGAAAATACACAGTAAAGAGAAAAAAAATCGATTAAAAGATAATTAAATCGATTGAGGTCAACGAAAAAATAATAAATGAGAGAAATATTACGAATTATTATCCTAATTCAGTGAATCTCAACCACGGTGCCACGGCACTTCTGTGTGCCGTCGAATTATTAAAGTGTGCCACCAAATTTTTTTAAAACTATTAATTATACTCTGAAAAATAAACTAAAAATTCGGAATTTGAATCATTCCATTGTTTTATAGAAATAAACTATTCTTAGAATTTTTATTGACTATTTGACATCGCTAGAGGAAATAGTTATATTCATTACTTCCCAAATTTAAGTTAAAATAACGATTGGTTTTGTTATCTATTTGTGGTCACGGATACACAATATTCAATGTTAATGTATATGAATTAACATTGAATGAAAAAGAACTAATTTCTCTCTATAATAATCCATAGTTAATTTCAAAACATTCAGGAAACAAGAGTCAATTCATTTTGGATTATCCTTATAATAACCATAAAAAAAGTTTTAAAATTATTGTTACAGTTTCTTACATCTTATGAATGCGAATTCGAATTTTCAGTAGTAACAAATATAAAAATGAAAAAAGAAAGACATCTTTAAATGTAGATGTCGAAATGAAAATGATTTATCACTTTTACGTAGAATAACGAATTCATAAGCGAAATTATCAAAAATCATCAAGCTCAAATTTCGCATAAAATGTAATTTTGTAATTAATTTGTAATCAATTACTCAATAAACATTTTGCTGTCTTCGTCGTACATATTATTTTATTTAACATCGAGAATAATTAGCAGAAACTATTTCACTAAGTGTATTATAGATAAGTAAAATTCTTTAAAACCTATTTTATTGTTAATGTACCGCCATATTTTTAAACTGTTAAAAGTGTACCTCAATAAAAAAAAATTATAAGAATCACTCAAATGGGATCGATTCATGTGACGTCACAGTCACATGACTAAAGCAATCACGTGTTCTCATCCTTGCGTATATTTCTTTACATATTTTTTTCTCAATAAATAGATATTTTTCGATAATATTGACAGACATATGTAAGAAACGCAGTTGATTTAAAAATAGAAAAACTTTATTCGGAATTTTTTTTAAGGGAAACTTAATGGCATTATCAAATTATTATTTCCAAAATTGTGCAATTGGTTTCTTAAAACAATCCAAGAAAAATAATAATTCCCTAACGGGGCTGCGCATTGGTATTTAACCTTTGCGGACCTAGTACATTCCCCAAGAGCTGGTAGTGCGGTACCTTATAGGCGATACCAATTACCTCAAGTAATTTTGACGCCCAGTTTCCTCCCTAGAAGGAGGCACCTGAGCTCTGACGATGTATACTTAAAGCCTATTATAGATAAAAACACATCATTTCATCCATGATGAAACCTTCAAGAATTCAGCCTTTTGAAGTATCTAACGAATAGATACGACTCGAAATGAGAGAGATAGAAAATTGTGTTAAGAAAACAGATTTTACTTGGTAAAAAATTTTTAATACGTTTATCGAAATCTCAAATTTTATTTCTGTTAAATAAAGATATATTTTGATTAACTATTTTATCAACGTCGCATTTTGAAAATGCACGAGAGCCGTTGGCAACAGACCTCTTGATTTCAAGCTACGCTCAACTGGATGACACTTGAGCTGGTATCCCACTCTCCAAACTTGGGTACTACGACAACGTGAGGTCTAATGAGCCTCGATAGATTTCTCGTGTATCAGCCACTCCACGTGGTGGCCATTTAAGAGGCGCAGTTTTTGAAACCATGATTCAACAGAAATCTAATATATTTTGAATAAAAAAGAAATGATCACAAATGCCTGAATGCTGTTTTGTATTTAAAAGAACAATAAAGAGCTATTTATTTTAATCAGTATTCTGTTTCTGTATGATTTTATTGCTATGTGATACTCTTCGTTTATGTGTGATAGATTGTAATGAAATCTTCATTTGCTATTGTTAATATGTTGTTTTATTTGGGAAATTTGTTTTTTTAAATTCACTTCTTACTGCATTATTTTTTTTCAGAAATTTTTAGATCATTTTATTTTTATCAAGAATCAGAATAATTTAATGTTCATTTAATTCCTTCCAGTCAAAATGGTAACAATATTTCCTGATGTTTTTATTATAAGAAAAAGTTGTAATCAATTATTTTGCATTTAATTTTTTTTCTCTATGAAATAAGCAAGTCACTACACAAAAAAGTATACTTCTTGCGTAAATAAATTAAATTGTTTCGGCATATCAAACTAAATAGAGCCCACATATTCACAAAGCATAAAAAAGTATTAATAGTAATTAATATCTAATAAACATAAAATGTAATCTAAATAATGTAACTTGGTGTAATTAAATGTAATTTGATATAGCTTAAAAATAACTTCCACATTGTGTACATAAGTTATTTCATAAAATAGAACAGAAGTTAAGCTTAACACAGTTAATTTTCTAATGGATTGTTACGTAGATTGGGTTTCGAGGATTTTATGATATCAGTTCCAAAGAGCAAGACAGTTCATTAGGAGAGAAGAACATTTATGGTAGAAAAACAATTCTTGAAATACCGCATACAGCACTTAAGTTCGCTTAATAAATTCCAGAATGTCTCTACACCTTGTACAGCGCTCAGACACAAGTACCAGTGTCTAGAAATACAAAATACGTTATACTTAAGATTATTCGCAAGGACCCGCTCGATAGTAGGAACTAATAGCTAGTCGACTCTTCAAGGGCCAAAACAATACTGACTCAATTTCAGCGAGGGGCTCCTATTTATAGTCTGCACGGACTTTTCTCAAAAGATCCGCTGAAGTCATAGAACGTGGTATTATTAAATTTATTAGATTTCTCCAGAAATTCCAAAAATATCCATATGGTCACTAACTCACCAAAAATAACGCCAACTTGGCTCATTTATATGAAGGGATATCAGTTTGATTATAGTAAGATATGAAGTGGGCTTAGTGGGATATGAAGTATTTTGTTCTTTATCCATGATTCTATTCATTGATAAATATTTCTTCAATTCCCCCTTCCCCGCACGTCGTTTAAATTTTCAGTGTTGATTTTATGGACAATGTCATTGTTAGGCGCCAATATTGATCTTGCGCGCAACCACTGATCCCAATTTAAATTTTGTTGCAAGCCCGGGTAAATTTGATCAATAAGGTTTACATAATTTTCTTCTACATTACAAAATTCTCTGAAAGTAAAATATAACCTCCAGCATTTTCGTCCAAACATCCATAACCGATTTTCCATTGCGTCTCTGTATAATGTTCCGAATCTACGTCATTATGAAGATGCACTCTCATATTCATTTTCAGACTTAATTTTTCAAATTTTGCCCATAAACTTGATGATTTAATAGAGACTGATTTCATCTGCGACAGGATTACAGAGGGAGTTTTTGAAAATTCACCAGCCAATATATAATAAAGTACCATTCCTCCTATAATATCTGTACTATCTCGTAAATCCTGAAGAGTACGATTTAACGCTTCTATAACTTTCTTGTGAGACATTGTACTTTCATCCCACACTAAAAGCTTGCATTATGGAAGCATCCTGCTTGAGAGCTATTTTTTCTGAAATTTCAGATGAGTGAATCTTCAAATGCAAGATTAAGCGATAATTTTAAAACGGAATTTGCAGTACGACCATTGGTCAGTGAAGTCGCGGCTATACCCGAAGAAGCCATAGCAACTGCTATCTTCTGGGTTTTTCTGATGGTCATTAATAATAAGTTAAGCAAAAATGCTTTTCCGGTTCATCTAGGGGCGTCGAGAAAAAAGAGTGCACCACTGCCGGATTCTATTTTGCGTAACACTTGTTGGAAAACTTTACTTTCTTCTGGAGTTAATTGAGGGATAAATTTTGTTACTTGATGTTGCAATGCTATAAAATCGTAGTTTAATTCTCAAGCAATTTCATTATGGAAGCCATTTCCGTCGACACGTCTAGGAATAATCATTCCAAAATCATGCAGCTTCTTCCCAACCATTTTGAAAACCTTTATTGCGTTTCGTTGTAGATGTGTTGATTGAAAGGCATATTTGCTTGTATTTGCTGCAAAATATCTTCCGCCATGTAGTCTTTGTACTTTTTCCAAAAGGTTTGAGGATTAGAAAGACCGAAGATGAAATAAGTATTGCGTAAAGCTCCCTAATTTTATTCGGCGAGTGACATTGTATGGCTTCTCCTCCATAGTATTATCTAGTATATCTTCAAAGTAATTCTTCCACGTAAAATATCTAAATTCAGCATAAGTGAAAAATTCTGTGCAAAATATGAATATTGTATAATTAGATTTTAAAAAAATTCAAAGTGATAAACATTCGAAAAATCAAAACTTTTTATGAAACTGTCAATTAATCTATATAAATAAATAAAATTGAAGTGTCTGTTTGTAAGTTCAAATTAGCAGCTTTTTACTAAAGGCATTTAAAGGTATATACGGTACTTATATCAAAAAATCAATTTTTAAAATTTTTGTCTGTTTGTCTGTCTGTCTGTTTGTTCCGGCTAATCTCGGGAACTTCTGGTCCGATTTTAAAAATTCTTTCCCCAATGGAAAGCTGCATTATCAGCGAGTAACATAAGATATATTTTATCTCTATATTCCTACTGGAACAGGAACTATGCGGGTAAAACTTTGACGTTGCTTACTCCCCGCCAAGTTGGCGCAAAATTATGCATTTTTTAACAATGGGATTTTAATAAAAAATTTCTCACATTTATAACAAATAACTGCAACATAGTGTAATTTAACATCTATAGAAAAAGCAATTTTTAAATTGGTTTTTATTAAAGGTCTAACGTTTATTACGTTACGTTTGTTAAATGTCAAACTAAAACTTTGAGAAATATCGCCAAGTTGGCTAAGAAGTTCTCTATTCCGACAATCCCAGATATTTTAATGCAAATTTTCTCCAACTTTTTAAAGAGGGAAACGAAATAAAGTTTTAGCGAATTGCGTGCGTGTGATATGGAAAATTCTATGGCAACATTAATTGACAGTTTCATAAAAAGTTTTGATTACTTTAGTGTAGTTTTGAAAGTATTTATCACTTTGAATTTTTTTTAACCTAATTATACATTATTCATATTTTGCACAAAATTTTTCACTTATACTGAACCCGATATTTTACATGGAGGTACTACTTTGAAGATATACTATGGAGGCATCCATACAATGTTACTGGCCAAAATAGGGTGAAATTAGGGAGCTTTACGCAATACTTATTTCATCTACGGTCTTTCGGAATAAGTACTTCAAACCTTTCGAAATAAGTACAAAGACTACATGGCGGGAGATATTTTGCGATGAAAAACAACCAAATATGCCTTTCAATGAACACATCTACAATGAAACGCAATAAAGGTTTTCAGAATGGTTATGAAGAAGCTACATGATTTTGGAATGATTAGCCCTAGACGTGTTGACGGAAATGGCTTCGATAATGAAATTATTTGAGAATTAAAGTACGATTTTATAGCATTGTAACATCAAGTAACATAATTGATCCTAAATGTACCAGTTATGCAAAATCTCGATGCTCCTCGACTATGTAAAGGAACATAGCCACAAAACTGATGCAGAATATACTTGGCGCCAATATTTGAACATATGTCATGAAAAGGGATAGTGTTATCATACCTCGAATTCCAAGTATCCCCACTGACCATTTCAAGTCAAAAAAGTTCAATTTTCAGTTTTATTGTTGCTATTAACAAAGCTAACATTTCAGGTAGCAGGGGAGCATTTAAAAAAGCAATGTTTTTCCCATGGCCAACAATAGGTAGCCTGATCGGTGTATTCAATGCCCAAATCTTCATATATTTGCAACTGACGGAAGAACATGTAATTTGGTATACAGTAGCATCTTAGAATAATATTCTGTTTTGAGTTCTTTTAAAGAGAAATTATATATTAAACGTAGATACTTTCGATTTTTCAAAAAATTAATAGTTTAAGTTATTGAATATTTGTTGATAATTATTATAGTAAATTACGTTTTCAGTTTTTTTAAACTAAGCTCAATTTTAGAATTTTTAAATTTTATTGGTTCTAGTCAAGCAATAAAAAAATTACCATATTATATTATTTACTTTCTAATGATAATGATTACGACTTTGACGATTATTTAAAGACATCAACGCGAGCGGAGCCGCGGGTAAAAGCTAGTATTACCATAAAATTTTCAATATCACTCGCGCAATTCGCTAAAACTTTATTTCGTTTTTCTCTTTAAAATGTGGTAGAAAATTTGCATTAAAATATCTGGGATTGTCAGAATAGAGAACTTCCTAGCCAACTTGGCGACATTTTTCAAAGTTTGAGTTTGACATTTAACAAACGTAACGTATAATAAACGTTATACGTTTAATAAAAAACCATTTAAAAAATTGCTTTTTTAAAGATGCTAAATTACACTGTGTTTCAATTCACTGTGTTATAAATGTGAGAAATTTCCATTATTAAAATTTCCATTACTGACCAAATGCATAATTTTGCGCCAATTTGGTGGGGAGTAAGCAAAGTCCCACGGTTTTACCCGCATGGTTTCCGTTCCCGTAGGAATATGGAGATAAAATGTACCTTATGTTACTCGCTGATAATGTAGCTTTCCATTAGTGAAAGAATTTTTAAAATCGCACCAGCCGTTTCCGAGATTATTCGTAACAAACAGACAGACAGACAAAAATTTTAAAAATTGATTTTTTGATATAAGTACCTTACATACCTTTAAATGCATTTAGTAAAAAGCTGCTAATTTGAAATTACAAACAGACACTTCAATTTTATTTATTTATATAGATAAGCCATCAAAAATGTGTTGATCATACAAAAACAAAAGTATTGAATTAAATTACTGCGTTAAATTAAGAGGAATGAAATTTTTAGATGGAATAAATTTAGTTAAAAAGCATCATTTATTCATTAACTTTTTACGCTTAAGTATTTTTATGTACCAATGGGCAAATGTTTATAACATCACAGTATCTCAAAATTGTAAGGAATAGAGGTCAAATCTTTCCTACCTTGGGAGAAATTTTGATACTTCATTACATATTATTGTGTGCCAATATATTGGCCGCAAAAATGCTCATTGTGGACCGCTAGCTTAACACCCCTGCGTTACATGATTCCTCAATGCAATGTTAATTCTAGAGTTCCATTTTTTACATAAAAAGAAATACCAACGACTTTTTAATAAAACTGTCGTTCATAGTTTATGTTACAGATTCCTGAGGGAGAAAAGACCTTTGAAAGTGATTTCAATCGCATCGGCGAAAATAATTTTCTTTCCACAAGCGCTTCAAAGGATTTAGGATAAAATAATAGAAACCTACCAATCAGATGATTGAATGATTCCATTCGAAATGTTTCTAAAGTTCAAGTATCTAGTGAAAATGAGGATTCCCTATGACGGTTTCGACTTGTTAATTGTTTCCAGAATATAATTGATGTTATTTATGTGGGGATCTAACCGAAATCTTCCAAAAAGTTAGATTCTTCAGGTAGTGGGATTTTTTGATGGCGGGGTCTCTAGGGGTTTTTTTACGATCTATGGGTTAAGTTTGAATGAATCGACAACATAATTCAAAGAAAGATACTTTTTTGCAAACGAAATAATTTATTATGAGTTTTTGGGAAGAGTTTACAGGAGGAATATTTACAGAGTAGAAATTTTCATACGCAGATATTAAAAAATAGAAAAGTTTGATTATTCCCTCTAGAAGGACGTTAGAGATAAAAAAAACTCATCACACGATTGGATTGCAACTTACCTCCGGGTTATGGGCGAGCACAAAAGCGCTGCTTCGTTGTTTAGTGTTAGTGGGCCTCTGCCGGAAAATAAGTTGTGTCGACGTCTTATAAGCCCACCAGATAGTGCTGATCTGGAATGCTGTTTTAACTAAAATAACCGTTCTCTGTAACGGTATATGATCTAACCTTTTACAAAGAAAGTTCCATGGGATATCCTACATTTATATTAAAAGGACTGGCATTTCTAATGCAAACATCCCTAAGAATTTAAAACTAGCAGATTCGGGGGGTTTTTTCTCACAGAAAAACGATCAACTTCTCGGAGTGCAGTATTAATTTCTTATCTTGATTTCTTAAAATAAGACAGAGTTTAAAATAAGAGACAGTTTATATTTACAATCGAGTTGTTTTGAATATCTAGTGTCGGGTAATATATCAGATGACAATTTTGCTTTCTGCACAAATCACTGTTTTTTGCCTAAATATTTAGAAGATAAATAGAACCTTTAATTATTTTGGAGGAAATAGAAAGTATTTCAAATCTTACGAACTGCATTAATGATGGGGTGAGGTGTTATAATGAACACTTCCAAAACACGTATTACAGAAAGGCGGATGACAGAAATGTTGTTCGAATGCTATCAAAACTAGAAATGTTAATAAACATATGTTAAACAGTTCTTAAGTAATGACCACTAAAAGGTTAGATACCTTTTGGCAATATTAAACGTTGTTTCTTATCCCAGATAGTGTAACTAAATAGAATTCCTTAAATCCTCGTCAATTGTAAAATTTAAGTAATTAAGAATGTGACTGGGAGCAGGCCTGATCAGTCTTGCACAAATGACATTCTGAATAGACTTTCCGGCCCCGTTGAAAAGTAAGAGATTTTATGTGACCACTTAAAAAACGTGACAGAGCCGTCTGCTGATTCCTAGGAATATTGAGCTGGTGACAGCAACGAGGTCTTTCCTCAAAATACCAAGGGTAAGCAGACGGTACACCCCAAAGTGCTTTAATTCTCTCCTTTTAACGGAGGAGAGTTCGGTAAAAGTTAGTCAAGTGTTACCCCGCAAATTGTCAGCAGTGTCAGACTTGGCCAAACTATAGGCTATCTCTTTACCATTCATTTCAATGTAGGAGGGAACCCACTGAAAGTATATAGAGTGTCTTATAGAAAGCCAAACCACAAGATCCAGAACATTCAGGTTTGTCATATCCCCAACAAACGGATTCCTACTATGATGGAAGTTTTTAAGGGACTGTAAATGTTTGTACCAGATGCAAGGATATTAAAGTTGACAATTCAGGTGAGGAGTACTTCATGCCTTACCATAGGATATTTCGACCAATTAGTTGAACAACGAAATTAAGAGATGTATTTGTTGCTAGATATAAAATAACTAAATGGAAGCTCTTTTAATGACCTATTATATAAATAATTGCGATTCAAAAAACCTTTTTTTACCATTCTGGTGAGATTTTGAAAACACTTCTTCGCTTTTACTTATGACAAAAGACTGATGTTTCGCATATTTGAAATAGATTCTTCTCAGACCCAAGAATAATATTGGGCGAATAAATTCAGTTTCTTGGTCAAACTGTCCTTTTATTAATTTCCATGACTGCGCAAAATTTTCATTCCATAAAAGTTTTATTGTGAAAAAGAGACGATTCCTCGCGGAAAAAAGACAAAAGTTTGAATAATAATTCAAATTGTATCAGTCAGATATGTAACTCTGAATGGGGGAAACAAAGGTGAGTCATATATATTCCTCGAGGGTAGGTGATTAGAAAAATGTCATTTTTTTAGATAAAAGTACCATTTATAACCTTAAGAAAGATAAAAGCGTTAGAGAATTTGGGAAAGAAACGAGGGCAAGTTACATTGATAAAGCACTCGTGCTCAGTGCAACAACCGGATTTATTTAATCTTTTCATGGAAAGCTGGATCTGAAGACAAAAGAAATTTTAATAATCGCTTTTAATTCGAGGTAAGTGAACCATTTCATTAATTAAAAGAAACCGTATTTAAAAAAAAAATAGTAAAGGGATTCTCAAGTGTGACCGACAGGAACACAGTTTAAAAGTTTTAGAGCAATGGAAAGAGTTAAAATTCCAACGGGTTCTATATATTTAATGCCTTAAAGTATCCAACTACCCTAAAACTGTGAATTTTGCCAAAAATTGACAAATTTTTTTAATTATTTATTTTATGGGCCATTTTATTAGCTTTATAAAAATACCAAGTGTATCATTTTTCGTTTACTAGAACAAAAACTACAAGTGTTTTAGTAAAAGCAGATGCCATTACTTTAAGCAATATATATGTCATACTTTAAAACGCGTTTTACTCGAAATGTGGTTTTTTAAAAATAATCAAACGGGGTAAGCGTTTGCTAAAAAATTTTTTTACATAGTTAAAACTGAAAATTTTTCAGTAAGTTCTGTATATTAGTAGAATTGTTTTAACCTTTTGATTTATCAATCACTGTTTTATTACAAAATTTACAGTCCCTTATGTGAATATAATCACTGTTTTTTTAAGCATTTTCATATAGTAACCGAGATAAAGTGCTCTAGTTTTTGTAAAAAAGAAAATATCTCTTATCCTGAAGGTCATTTCAAAATTGAATAATATAGCAACACGTTAGATTGAAAAAAATTGAAAATTTGTTCATAATCCTTTGGTGCAGAATGGGCCGCGTTTATGTTATTTTTTGTCAATTTTTACCCATTTTTTTCTCATTTTAGTAATAATAATTTCTTTTTCTCTTCTTAGTTTTAGCACATTTTCCTTAAAATGCACTAAACAAATCTAAAAATAACAAAAAAATCCCCATAGCTTCTTTTTTTAAAAAAAAAAAGTTGTCGCAACCAGTCGGATGCCTTAAGACATTTTGAGGCCGTGGTCCTCTATGCAAAAGTAAGCCCTTCCTGGGATATTTAAAAGTATATAGCATGTATTGTCAAATACTTGTACAAACGGTATTGTGAAACAAATAAATGGCAAAACTCAACAATCTCACAAACTAACTCGACCGATAGCTGCATTTCAACTAAATGAGTTGAATGATTGTTTATGGCAATGCTTCTCAAACTTTCAATATTTGCCATCCAACATTCAACCATAGTTATAATCGCCCCCCCCCCTGCCATACAAATAGCAATGTATTGAATTCAATAATACTATACTTTGACGCTAATGGTAAAATACGACTGAAGTCTTTTAAATGCCCCAGGCGTATAGAAACGTCTCTCTCAGCCAAATCATCCATTACCCCAGATACGTCTTTCTGAAATACGACCCTTTCTGTGCACTGATAAATTCCATAAAATTATTCCGAAGATTATGCAACGAAATAAAAGAACCTTGACACAGTGTTTGCGAAAAATTTACATGTTTCAGAGGATTTCTTTATTTATTCCTTTTCTCTTCTCCGGCCTTTCCCAATACATCCTATATGCTCACAAACTGTGGCATTGGGGAGTGATTCTTGTAACTTATAATCGGCAGTTATAAACCGTACAAAAATTATCAATACAAGTGTTAATTTTTGTACATGATTTTATATTTGAAAAGCCAATGGGGCCACTGGTGATTATTAAATTTGTTCTTAATTAATTTATTGTTAAATTAATCATAAACTACATAGAGAGTGCAGTACTGATACATTTCTAAGTGCATTATATCAGTACAAATGATAATTTTTTATTATGTCAGAATGTATTTTGTATGTTTATTAATAGCTTCCTCGTAGAGTTAAGAAGGTCCTTTTAGAGGGGCGCTCCACAGTATGAGAAACTCTGGTTTATGGTATTAGGCCTAGAACTAAACATGAACAACGATCGTCACATAATAATACTGTTTTACCCCTTTTGCCAGTTGACATGCAGTAAGAAATTCCCTCTTTTTTCGTAGAATATCTACGGGAATAATATTTGACCATTAAAATCCCCGGATCATTATCTTATTAAGATAGAGTCGAGATGAAAACGAGGTCCTCCTCTATAGAAAGGCCCTGTTGGCCCATAAGACGTCCCTGTCTAGGGCTATACTTTTGATGATGTTACATGATTATAAAACCTTTTTCTGTAAAGGAATCGCGATTTATGTTAATGAAGGTTACTATTTAAGGTCAAGTGATTGTTGCTGGGCGACGATAAAATAATTTAGAGAAGTTAATACTGAAATTGTCGTAGTTCAATTTGAAAGAATCCGATGGGCTGTGCAAGGGTTGTTGTTGATGATCCTTTGCTTATAACATTCAGATTCTAGATATTTAGAGCACTATTCAAGTTGACTTGCTCCCATAGCTTAGGTCTAATTTAGACAGTGATTAAAAAGTCATAATAAAATGTGCATATACAAGGTAAACAAAAAAGTTCTTGCCGTTTTTAATGACCCAAAAGAACATGACATACAAACAGCGTAGCCTATTGTTAGTCCTTGTAATCACCATCGGCATCCAGCACTTTCCGCCATCGTGTCTCCAGTTGTTCAATCCCCTTGCGGTAAGACTTGGAGGTGTGGGATGCAAATTAGTCCGTGAGAGCTTGGCACACGTCTGCTTCATTGGTGAAGGGTTTACGACGAAGATGATTGTCCAGAAATGAAAGAGGTGGTAATCTGATGGTGTAAGGTCAGGTGAGTAAGGAGGATGGCACAAAGTCTCCCAACCAAGTTGCTGTATCGTATTCCTGGCCACCCGCGTGACATGCAGCATCACGTTATCATGCAATAACAGTACACCCTTTCGATTAACCAGTGCTGGCTCCTTCTGATGCAATGCCTGTTGTACACGTTCCAATTGCTGCGAATTCAGGTTCGCAGTGACCGTTTGGCGCGTTGGTAGCAACTCCTAGTGAACCACTTGACTACAAATCCACCAGACACAAAAGCATAATCTAGGGTGGATGCATAGGTGGTCTTGACCTATGCTGGACAGTTCCAACTCTCAACTGACGGTTTCTCAATCACGTCATACATGAATTTGCATACTTATTCTCACTTCTTTCAATGGAAACGCGCAAACGGCAAGAACTTTTTTGTTTACCTTGTATTTTAAGAAAATGTCTTATCCTCTTTCTTTGGTGAATCCTTAAGTTCGCGACTAATTTTATTGCATTAAATTAACTTGGGCGGTTATTTTGGATTATTCAAGCTTTAATTACATTCCCTCTGCTAAAACTCTGAAGCATATCAGTCGTTTCACAAAGGAAATAATTATCTTTTATTTAAAGATGAGAGGGGGGTATTATGGAATATCATTTATATTTCTAATAATAACTTTAATGGTTTTTGATTTAAAAAAAAAAAAAATTATTATTACATACTATAATTATTTGTAATGAATTGTCACTTGTTAAAAAGTACTATTTATTTTGTTGTTATAAAAAAGTTATTTAAAAAAGTTACAAATAAATGTTATTATGAAATACTTGGTTTAAATCATTGTTAAACTAATCAGACCGCATAACCGTAGTTATTTTTAACTATAAAAACCGTATATTTTCAAGATTACTTTAACGTCATCTCTGTTTAGAGTCTATTTACAAAAATCACAAATAAAATCCCCTTTTCTGCTCCGGCACAATTAAGATGCGCCCACAGAAAGCAGATGAGTCCAAATTTTTCCTTGTTGATCTTCGGAGGATTTTCTGTTATGGAAAATACATTCAGCGTCTTTGTTTTCTTGTTCTTCAGTATATGACCTGAAGTCCATTACAGATGGTACATCAAAATGAAACGATTCATTGCTTATAACATTAGAGTCATCTCTAGTAGGATTAGGTCTTGAAAGTCGGTCTAAGTTTAATTTCTTAACACAAGGTTTATAAATTTTCGGTTTCTTTTGCTGTTTTAAAGTTTCTGGTTGCCTTTTTTCTCCTCTTTTTTTCAGTTTCGCCTCTAATCACTATTTTTAAGGGGAGCATGCTATTACAGGAGAAAAGACCCAATTACCTATAATATGAAATGCCTAATTTTCCATAATAACCGACACGCCATTTTGGAAAATGAACTTTTAAGCTAAAGGACAAAACATTGTCAGCTCAGTATTGCAAGATTACAATTCTTTTAGTATACAACTTGCTTAATATCAACATTCAAATAACATGTGTACCAGTAGATTAATATGTTTGAAAACACACCTGCAAAAATTTTTAAAAATTAAAAAACACACTTTGTTTTGCAGCGAGTAATACGACACAATAGGAAGCGACTAACTCTCACTGTAATGCATCATGGGAGTCGTTTTTAGTAGTTCATGGCTTTCCCTCGCATTGGCAGCTACAGTCAAAACTTCGGGTTCCATATTTCCCACAATGCCATAATACTCTCTTCTCTACTAATGAATGGTTTAACAATTGTTAACAAAACCATAAGGAGGAGGAAGTGAGCAGCTTCTGATGGTTATAAAAACTGAAGTTCTGTGGGCAAAGTCCAAGGGAAGAGGTCTGTCTTTGCTAATTTGTTTGCAGGCCTTAGGTGAGCATAATGGCGTGTTCTACCTACGCATCTAAGGAACACAGGAATATCCCCCGGATCTCTGCTGAAAATCCAACGTGAACAAGCTCCCAGACTACTTTTGTATAACAAGTGACCATTTGAAATGTCTTTCTTTTGAAAGTGACATAAAAATCCACCCCGCTTGTAAAAAGTGCTGTGACCATCCAGCTTCACCGGATTCGAGTCTGGAGACACCGTGGAGAGAGGATGCTGACCAGCTGCGTTATGCACCGCCACGCTGGTCCTGCACCGGGTATTATGGTATGGGGCGGTGTTGGATATCACTCTCGCACTCCTCTAGTACGCATTGCCGGTACTTTAAACAGCCAGCGCTACATCTCCGAGGTGTTGGAGTCAGTTGTCCTTCCTTACCTTCAGGGCTTGGCCAAAGCCATATTACAACAAGATAATGCGCGACCACACGTGGCACGCATTGTCCAAAGGTTCTTCGTCAATCACCAGATTGAATTGCTTCCCTGGCCGGCTCGATCTCCGGATCTTTCGCCGATAGAAAACATGTGGTCCATGGTTGATCAACGATTGACCCAGATTACACCCCCAGCTGCAACACCAGATCAACTTTGGTAACGTATAAAAGCTGCTTGGTCTGCTGTACCCCAAGAACACACCCAAAGTTTCTTTGAATCAATGCCGAGGCGTGTGGCAGCGCTGATCTCCAACAATGGCGGCTTCTCTGGCTACTGATTCTGGCAGGAACAACACTTCACAGAAGTCTATAAATTTAATCATTTGATACTTGGTCAACATGTTATCTACAAAATAAATTTTGTTGTGCTATCTCTTGTCTTTCTTGGCGTTATATTTACGGTGGCCAGCAGTGTATGTAAAATTGCTCGAGGATAAGAAACAACAACATAGTATTTGTATTTGCAATGACTAAAGGAGGATTAAATTTACACTTGAAGATTGCTACTCTCGACATAATCCGTACCCTAATCGAAATTAACCGATCGCCAGTAACGCGTAATCAATAAAATAATTTTTAACTAGATGACACCAAATACCAAGTTATCTGTTTGAAATACTTTTTACTGTTAATTACTTCTTATATGATCTTTTTACGCTAGTTTTATGGGGTCTATATTGTTTATTACGTGTTGAATTTATAGAATGGTGTAGGCCTATTTAATTTGCCCTCGCATTCTAAATTTCTTAACAAGTTAATCAGGAATTTAATCAAAATGCAAATGGAAAAACTCTTATTTCCAACTGAGATCAGAATTTTTTTAAGCAAACAGAATTGATATCTTAATTTAAATCAGAATTTTTGAAACAGAATCAGCAAGAACAGCTCATATGACACAATCTTTGTGGTTTAGAATAAAATTAAATTCTCATTAATTGTTAGGGTTAAGCATTTTGATACACACCTGGAACAGATCAAATAAAGATATCCATTGTATTGCAACTCTTTTCGATGTATGATATACTCAAGTATTTTGCAACTATTTCATAATTATAGAGTGAGAAAATTCAAAACAAAACGGGATTCTTCTCAAAACTTGTTTGTAATAAGAGGTATGTGCTAAAATTTCAAAATTAGCAGCAATGTTTTAGATACATTTAGAATTTTTACTTTAAATTTTAAACTGAACAATTGTAATATTTCGTAAAAGTTTAAATTTAATAGTAAAGCTTTACCTTAGACAAACTTAGAGAAGAAAAATCTGCGAAGTATAAAGTTGAATTTGCGTAAGTTGAATTTTTCATTTTTGCGACTTCATTGTTTGCTGGGTTTTTTCTGGATTATATTGTCTTTTCTATGTTTTGAAAGGGTAAATGTAAGTTGAGTGTACATTTTTGTTGAAAAAAAAACCTTAAAAAATTATTTCTTCTTCTGTATCATTTCTGCAACATTACTGCCTGATTTACTCCAAACATAATTTAGAACATGAACTATTCCTAATAGAACAACTAAACTTTTTCTAACATTTGTTGTAAAACAGAAAAAAGTTTTTAAAAGTAAGCGAATAAGCATTTCTATTTGTAAAAGGACTTACGTGTGCTTAAAAGTAAGGCAGCTTTCAAAGATATTTAAAAAAAACACTCCAAATTATTTTACATTGAATTTTTTCATCATCTTTCTTTAACACATATGATTTTTACTGTCACTAGGTTCAAGGGGTGAATTTATAAGAAAAATAGCTCTTACTAGTTCTTTTAAAGATTACTCAACCCAAAAAGAATCCAAATGACTGCTGAAAAGAATGGAAAATCTCTCGATGTTTATGTTATACCTACAGAATCTTCAGAACAACTCATCAAACCTAAATCGTTTTGGCATGTCGATAAACAGATGATCAGATTCAAACTCCATTACTTTTTATATATAGGAGGTAAGAGAAAGGGATTTTTTTTTTTTTGCTATTTTATTATTTGATATAAAATTGATTTTTTGGATACTAATTTTTGATTTGTATTGAAAGTTGCATGCGCAGTATAAAATATTATTTCCTTTATCAGTGGCTGTAATATTATCTTTTACCTTTATTACTATTAAGCAAAACAGAATAAGAATTCTTATAATTAGTTTACACTATTTGTCTCTATTTATTTTTAAAATATTTTTTTTATTCGAAATACTTTGTAAATATCGTCTGCTTTTCATAAATTTATTTTTGGTGGTTAAAGTATGCGTGCAAATATCGTCTGCAAGTCAAATAATTTAATAGTATTAATAGTATATATTTGCATGTAATTTTGGAAATGTTTATCTGGCAATGGAACTTTATTCTATCACTTACAACAAGAGAATTAATTTATTCAATTGTAAACTTGGTATGGAAGTTTGAGATTTGGTTTATGTTTAATGTAGTAATCGAATGTGCTACATTATAATGATACTCGTAAAGTCGACAAAAAAAAGTGAATAACTTTTGTTTTTATAAAAGCCATTTCTTTATTTTTAAGAAACAATATATTGAATTTTATTTGGAATTCATATTTTATCAAATGTATTTTGAATTGATAATTGTATTTTGAAAGCAGTAACATTAAGTTAATTTTTCATTACAAGCATTAATAATTAACGTTATAAAACAGCCGATTTCTTAAGTGTTAAATCGTCCCTTTTTACTTTTATAGGATTTGGTGCTGCTAATCCTTATGTTATGGTGTTTGCAAAAGAACAAATAGGACTTTCTGCTTCATCATTAGGATCGGTGCTCATTGCGCAGTTTTTTATAATTATTTTTACAAAACCTTTGATCGGATACATTGCAGACTATTTCAACCGAGTGAAAATGATCATTTGTGTTTTGACCATAATCACAGCATTGTCTTACTTCTTGTTGCTTATAAACCCTAAAATTGATCGAAAAGGAGCCAGGAGTTCTATAGATATCACAGAAAATCACTTGGATACTATGAACTTATGTCAGAAAAATGAGGATATTATAGCTCTAATGGAAAATACAACTAAATTCAGTTTCAGAGAATCCTTAGAATCAAATTACACTGAAATTCAAACTGCGAATAAACAATGCACGCTGTGTGCTTTAGACACTGAGAGTTGTTTGAAGAAATGCATGAAAGTTGAGTTGCATGAATACTTCTTTACTGTTATCTCAAATGAACAAAATTCAGTCGACTTCTTGGAAGGAATTTCTCATGAAAAGGAACAATCAGTGATGTACTGCGATCAAGACGTTTTTTTCAGTTTGAGTTTGTGCTCTTACCACCACAATAATTCTTGCCAAAATTGTTCTGTGAAGTATACAGAATTGCTCTGTGCGTCCTTAATTGAAATGAATCAAACGAATCAGCGAATTAATTCGTCATACATGTGTTCTCTCTTACCTGAGGGTCTCAAAAACGTGTTTGATACGTGCATTAATAGAAATTCTTTAAAGAATGATTTAGTGGACACAAACATTTATGAACACGATAGTGTCAGTGACTTCGCAACTTACCAGTTCTGGATATTTGCTATAGTCTTCTCAGTCGGAAGCATTTGTGCCAATTCCATCTTTACTCTTTCCGACACAGCTTGCTGTGAAACTGTTCAGAAGACAGCCGCAGATTTCGGAAAGCAGCGTCTGTGGGGTGCTATCGGCTGGGGTGCCGTTGCTCCAATTGGTGGATTCATCAACGATTACACAAAAGGTTTTGTTGCATCGTGGAGTTTAATGGGAATAATGTGGCTTATTTCTATTTGGAACATATATAAATTAGATCTCGTTAAGCCTCACTTTTCAAAGAACATTCTTAAAGATGTCGGAACGGTTTTGAGATCAAAGGAATTCCTAGCTTTCGAAATTGTGATTTTCATCAACGGAGTTGGAGCTGGCATGATTTGGTTTTATCTAATATTGTTCCTAACATCCATTGGAGGTAGCAAGCTCCTTTGTGGACTGTGCTTGACGATTCAGAGTTTCGTCGGATCCATACCCTTCATGTTCTTCTCCGGATGGATCATAAGAAAGATTGGATTGTTTCAAGTTTGCATGCTTGCTCTGTTTACATACGTTATTCGTTTCTTTTGGTACAGTCAACTTCATAATCCATGGTTTGCTCTTCCTATTGAGTGGACGCATGGTCTGACGTATGGCCTTTTATATACTGCCTTAGCTTCGTATGGGAAGCTTAGTTCTAAGCCGGGAACAGAAGCAACTACTCAGTCAATAATTTTCACTACACATGAAGGTCTAGGTTAGTATAACTTTGCATCTTTAATATAGATTTATTATAATCTGGATATTATAAAGTGTATTTCAATAGGAATAACTCATTTTGAATGCGAATTGTATCAAAATTTTTGGACATAAACACTTAAGTCTAATTTCATATTACGTGGCTAATCTTAGTTTTTTTTACAGTTTTTTTTAAAGGTTCCCTATATAATCACCATTCTATCTATATAGTAATCAAGTTCATCTAAAAATTTTGATAGTATGTCTGAATTCACTGCTTCTACCGCGGCTGCTGTTATGTGTCTCTTCAGTTGGGTCAGTATACATCAAAGAGGAGTGGTGTTTATACCATCGTCTTATGTTCTGAGAGGTAGAAAGTTCACCACTAGGGTATTGTCAACGAAATTCAAGTAAAAAAGTTGTTATGGACAATGACGTCTTAAAATTTCTTGAGGCCATTGGTCCCTATGCAAAAGTAAGCCTTACTTGCGACCCTTAAGTAGGTAGTATATAGTGCAGCATGGTAACAAATGCTCATACAAACAATATCCCGCAAGAAATAAATGTGCTTCACTTGCAATTTTTCAAACCTAGACACAACCAACACCTTCTTTTCAACTAGTAATAATAATCTCATGTGGTAGGTCTAAGCCTAGACATGGACGACGGACATAACATAATAAAGCAATCTTGCCACTGTTGTCATTTGGCTTATAGTTCAAAATTTCCAGTTTTTCGGAGAATAACATTTGATAATTAAAATTTTTCGGATCATGACCTTAGAGAGGCCTATTCAAGTACTAAACTGGCCTTCCCCGAGGCCGAGTCATGCCTTAAAAAGTCCCTAATTACAGACACATATATAGCAAAGCATTAAAGACAAAAGAATTTCTTCTGTATTGCCGCCATCTTGACAAATATTTGAAATGGTGGCCGAAGAAAGAGAGTTAAAGTGCCTGCAGGATGTGGAACATCAGATTTCCCTCTTTCTACCAATTTATTATTCAAACGAAATAAATAGATTAAAAGCTGAATAGTTCTGAATTTTTTAAAAGGGATTATTTTTTTAAACATACGTTTAAATAGTTAGTTCTTATCGGTTCAAGTCGGAAAGTAAGGTCGACTGTGGTAAGAGTTGTGCATGAAAGTCAAAACATAGATCATAAGACATTAAAGATAAGACATAACATTATCTTTCCTCATAAGTACCAAGTGCATTGAGATATTTGTCACACCGCTTGGTAAGCTTCGAAAAGCCCTCCTGGAAAAACTCAGGGCTTTGCATACGGAAGAAGTGTTTAACGGCTTGTTTGACTTCAGCGTTGCTTCCAAAGCTTTTTCCTTTCGAGATTCTTCTTCAAAGCAGGAAACAGACAAAAGTCACTTGGTGCGAGATCAGGACTGTATAGTAGATGATGTAGGCACTCCTAACCAAGAGTTGCAATATGATTTTTCATTGCCATCGCCGAGAGTGTTCTCGAATAGTCATCCAACAACAGAATGCCAGATCTGAGAAGCCCAGGCCACTTTTTCCAAATCCATCTGCTTTTTCGCGGTCGACCTCTACCCAATACTGTATCGGTGTCTTGCGCGTTCCCCTACAGTTTCGTCGTTCGCCCATAGCCGTTAAATGCTTCTTTCGTATGCAAAGCCCTGAGTTTTTCCTGGAGGGCTCTTTAAAGCTTATCAAGCGGTGTGACAAATGTCGCAATGTACTTGATATTTATGTGAAAAAATAAGCTTATGTATCATCTTTAATGTCTCATTCTATGTTTTGAATTTCATACACAACTCTGACCACAGTCTACAGGAGAAACTTATTTTCCGATTCACCCTTGTATATATTGAAACGGATAATTGTGATCCCAGGAAAAAGGTAAGTGAATGAAACCGTGAAAAGACGTTTAAAGTAAGAATTTCTTAGTACTGTTTGATTAACCGTACGCAGGTGATAATTCGTCAAATATCACTTCTGCTTGCACAAAATATATCATCAAATGCAACCATCGTTGTCCAAGGGGGGGGGGGTTATATAGTAATACAGAAAAATTAGCAGTGACTAACAGTAAGTACCTTGTATTTGTGTTTATTTTATGCTTTGTCGCCAAAAATATCTACATGGTGAGATTAATGGCGCAGTACCCTTTTTTTCACATATATATTTGTTACACTGGTGTGCAAAACTTAAGTAACAGGTGCTTTTTTTGCTATAACTCCATGAGAAATCATCTGAGAGGCATAAAATTCGGAAATTAGAGACAGCATTTCATACTTAAACAAGGCGAGAGCATAGTTGCACAAAAATGTATGAAATCGAACGATAAAAAAGGGTTTTTTGAGCTCCTGGTTTCGTTACACATGATCGTTTGTCAAAGAGAAAAAACAACAAGCAGATGTTCCGTAATATGATTCCCTTCCTTTACTGCAATGGTTGCTTCTCCCCACTTCTCTCCAGACTCAGCACCAGATTGTCCAACAGTTTTTGAGGCAATAGGGCCCATTTCTCAATCAGCATCTGTTTCCCGGAGAATGTGATCATGCCGCAAGGCGTCTCACCAAGAATATTCTATCGGATGTAAATCAGAGAAAAACACTAGCCAATCCATTCGAGGGATATATTCCCTTTCGAGTAGTTGCTGAACATCAGCAATCAAGTATGGCAATGCAGTATCTTCTGTAAAAACGAAGCCTGATCCAATAGCACCTTCGAACAGACGCACATGGGATAGAATTACCTACTTACAATAGCGATCTCCTGCTGTAGAGCCTCTATCGAAATCGTCGTGCTCACTCCATCCGTTCAGCCTAATGCCTCCCCAGTCGGCAACTTCAGGACCATCTTAAAAGTCTCTTTCTGTGAACGGACGTCGAGAGTCATTTGTGGCACTGAAGCGACTCTAATCCGTAAAGAGGACACGGCTACATGGATGAGATTACCAGTTTTTGTGCTTCTTGCACCACTCTAAAGAGTGCCGCCTATGGCCAAATTTCAAAGGGATGCTTCATTTAGGTCGCGTGAAAAGGCCACCTTTGTAAAGGCGTTTGGCCACAGTAAATCGTGACACTTGTCACCCTATTGCTGAGAAATGGCGCTAGCTAACTTTTAACGAACTCTTTTCACATATAGGAAGATATATCGGTCATCCATTGCAGTTGCTTTCCTAGAGAGACCACCATCAGCCACTCTAAAAGCTATACCTGTGGCTTGGAAGGATTTCCAAGCGTGAGAAACGAAACTTTTGTTGATTCCGAAACTACGTCCATCCTCTTGTTTTCCGATCGTTCTTCCACGTGTGAAGTCGTTCAGGTGATTTCTTCTAGTCATAGTTCACGAAAAAACTCACTTGCCCTTGCAGCGAATGTCTTTAACTGCGAATCTGTTCTTTCTCTTATTGTAGTCTTGATCTGCGCGCGCCGATCGCACATGTTTTGTGTGCACTCACGTCGCCTGTGACTTTTGCTCCTGGAATTTGCATATGCATCACATTTCTACTTAATTGAGTGTTCATTGCGCTGATCACAATAATCCCTTTTCTGCTGTTTCGTGGCTATCTGCTTAAAACCTACATTGTTGCTCAAGCTTTGCATACCAGTGCAGATCTTGTAGAAGTAGAAAAGTTTTAAACGTATCTTTTAAAAATACTCATGGGTAACAAAATAAACCATTTTTTATAGAGTAATCAATATTTCTAGAGATTAATATAGTTTATCTGAAACGTGTATCGCTAGATGAAAGCTTTGTCGTGGCTGTTGATACTGATGACATAGACAATTAATCCAGAGTCTGTTTCTTGCTTATTTGTTTATTTTCATTGGGTATAAGTTAAATAGGCACCAATAGGAGTCTCAAGATCTGCGCTTTAAATTTTAACCACTAGGGCTCTGGTGTTCATTTACAAGAGCCCAGATGTGACCGTGATTAAAATGCAAACTAAGAAATGAAAGAATTAGAATTTCAATTTATCACGATTTTTGATTGCATATGCATCAGGTGCCAACAATTACATCAGACTTTGACATTTTTTTTATTTCTTCGCATAGGTTGTGGTATGGGATGCGTGTTGGCAGGAGTAGGTTTCGACTACCTTGGAGGCCATCGGACATTTTTCATCACAAGTATGTACTATGCCTGTGGTCTGGCTTTGAGTATCTTCTTGTGCTTTGCCCTCAGAAGACAGAAAGGAAAGATTAAAGTGACATCCCCGGAGCAACAATAACTGAAATTGATACATTCATATTTCTGGAATAGCCTTTGTTTCATCTTCAGTGTTAAAGCTGAATCTTTCATGAACGAACTGTCATGGCATACACACCAAAGACTTTTTTCTCTCGATACAACGATGCTTATAAATTGTTCTTTTAAAAGTGTATCAGAATAAGTTATACATCTAGAATTCAATTAAAGGCGATATGGTACCATCATAATTTGTTTTATTTTTAATATTTGATATTTGGTTTTAATTGTATTTTGTAAAGGTTAATATTTAATAATAATTCCAGACAAAAAATTTTAATTTAATGCAAAATGTTTGTAAAATTTTAATTTTTGAACTTTTTTTAAACATTTTTAAAATTTTTAAAGCTTTTTCAAATATGTCTCTTTTTATTCAAGCTATTTTTCCAAGTACCTTATAATATACTACACAAAACTGTACATAGGTTTTTTTTCTGATGCTGATCTTTAATTTTTTATAGTTAAACTTCCAAAAGTTCTCAAAAGAACATTAATTTTGATTTTGAAATTTTTTAGAAAAAGTACTAAACATGTTAGAGCTAAATTCCATGCATAGTTTTGCAAAACATACATTTCAGAACATGTATAAAAAATTTCAAACCCATACTTCAATTATCAAAAAAGCCTTAGGGTTTTGAATGATAGTATATGTACAAAAATTCAACATGGAGAAATATGAGTTTGAAGTTTCCATTCCATGAATACTATGATATATTATTGATCGAATAGTCTGAAACTTTTATGAAATGTTAATTAACTTACTTAAAACTGCTTACCATAAAAAGTTACACAAATGTAGAACAATTAAACAATATACTGCCATAATGAATACATAGAAAAAAACGAATGAAAGATCAATATTTCATAAAACTTTATCTTAATAATAATAATAATAATAAAATAAATGCACACACTTCGGAGCTAATTCCATGCTCAGAGCTAATGCACAACATGAGCAAAAGATGTTTATGCCTTTATTTTTTATTTCCATGATTTTAAAAGCCTTCGCATGTTAAATATTGTACACAAATGAAAGCAAAATAAAATAGCGATTTATAGGTAAAATATATCAAAATCTAAGAACTGCATATGTGCATTTGTTTAAATAAATATCTTAAAATATTTTAATAATAGTAGTGTTAAATTTCACTCACATGGAATATATATTTATCACCAAAAACAAATATGTCGAAATGGGAGAGTTTTGCTATTCTTGCGAATAAGATTTTTAATTATCTGAGTTATCAAAAGGAGATTTAGTATTTGTGCTTTGGGAGAATCCGTTTTGAAGTTTTAGTTTCATTCATAATAATATCATAATAAATTATAGTTCAAAAAAAACTAAAGAACACGCTTTCATACTAATTCAAACTAAAAAGTAAAAGAAAAATTCTTAATATAAGAATAGAATGATGAACGAGAAAATTAATGTCATTGGGGGTAAAAACGTGGGGTGTTCTATAAATATATCAATTGTTATAGTTTCTAACTTCTACTCCGAAATGCTGAGTTAGTGTAAAAATGTAATACAAAGCACCCCACGCTTTTACCCCAATGACATTAATTTTCTCTTCATCATTTTATTCTTATATTAAGAATTATTGAAGTAAATATTCTTTAAGCACGCTTGACTTGGGGAGTAAGCTGGTGAAAGCATGACGAGAGTGTTACGAAACGTGAAATCGGGCGAGGCGAACGCACTTTTGAGTGAGTAAATGAGTGAGTGAGTGAGTGAATGAATGAGTGAGTGAGTGAATGAATGAGTGAGTGAGAGAATGAGTGTATAAGTGAGAGAATGAGTGTATAAGTGAGAGAATAACTGAGTGAATGAGAGAATGTGTGAGTGAGTGAGTGAGTGAATGAATGAGTGAATGAGTGTATAAGTGAGAGAATGAATGAGTGAGTGAGGGATTGAGTGAATGAGCAAGGGAGTGAATGAGTGAGAAAGGGAGTGAGTGAAGGAGTGAGTAAGTGAGTGTATGAGTGAGTGTATAAGCCAGTGAGTGAATGAGGGAGTGAATGATCGAGTGAATGAGTGCGGGAGTGACTGAGTGAGTGAATGAATGTTTTGTTTCCTTCAGAAACCTGGTCAAATGACGAAGAAAATATTGACATCGCGAATTTTAATTTTATTGCGAAATTTAAGCGTAAAAATGTTAGATCAGCAGGAGTGGTAATTTATCAGAAATCGAATGATGCCCCGAATAAAGTAATTTCGAACGTGGACATTTTATTACGATATATTCGTGAAATCGATATTGGTCAGTCATCAATCGGTGATATATGTGCTGCTCACTGTGTTTTGGACGATGGAACAAACATCATAATGGTAGTAGCTTACATTTCGCCCATAACACAGTTAATAATATTATAAAGTTTTTATATTAAAGACTTATGATTCATGATCGAGTAGGCTCAGAAAAATTTGGAGAAAACTATCATACGTTGCCACTAATTTTAGCAGGAGATTTCAATGTTAATTTCGCGTCCAAAGATGGACAACTCTTGGTAAACTTTCTGCAAGAAAAATTAGAACTACAAATGAATAAAATGAATAATAACCGAAATGAGTCTACCACAAGACATGGAACAACAATCAATGCAGTTTTCTCTAGTTATTTTTCTAATTTTTATTCTTTCAATTGCATTCCGTTTTATTTTATTTTCATTTTCAAAAAAAACTGCACACAATTATGGTAATTGCCGAGGCCAACAGTTTTGCTTTCATAGGGTTGTAACTTAATCTTTTAGTCGCCAAATCTGGAAATGGGATCTGGAATTAATCGCCAAATCTGGAAATGGTATATGCAATTAGCCGCAGAATCTTAAAAAAGTATATGAAATTAGTCGCCAAATCTGGAAACGGTATAATGAACTAGTCGCCAAATCTAAAAATCGTTATTCCTGTTGTCCTGAACAAAATTATGAAATTATTGTATTTTCATCGGTCCTTGACAAGTGTACAAAATTTCAAATTAATCTGACCTTTTAAAGCGGGTGAAAATCGAGTTCCAAGATTCCGTTACATGCAAGTGAAACTTGTAAAAGAGTGTTAAAATATCAAAATCCCACTCCCAACGAAACGAGGATCCCATCCACACTGCTCCACATGACGCCACCTAGTTCTGCCCGGACATTCACAGAAAGCACTCTCGAGCAGACTTCCAAATATTTTCGGTGGAACACCGGAACGAGGCTTAGTGAACCCCAACCACCCTCTACCAAATCTTAACACCAACGGTGTTGCCATCGATTCTCACCGCTTAGATGTGGTAGCCATTTCTCAGGCTCCCTCTCCGGAATCGAATCCTGATTCCCGACACCCGCAATGACCACGGTAGGTGCATGACCAGCCAAGGCGCATGACCAAACGTCTAAAGTTCACGAGGCAAACACTTGATCATGCGATCTACAAAGTTACTCGGGCCTGGCCCAAACAATGGGCCTGGTTCCTCTCGATCTCTCCCACGACAAAGGCTTGTCCAAACATCTGGGCTATAATCCACCTCACCACCCGTTTTTTCTTTGAAATCTCCTGCTGCCGTCCTCCGAGACGCCAGTCTCCTAAGACAGACAGGCTCCATCAATAAACACATAACGGGCTATGTCTCACCCATTGTGTTTTCAGGCCCCCTAGCATCGAAAGACATGAAGCCAAATAAAGGGTAATGACCTCAAAAAATTGTTCTGTCTCCAACTCTTAAGGTAAGCCACTTGAGCTATAATAACCAGACAATGTCCGCGGCGAACAACTGACTCTCCATGTGTCAATCTTGGCATGTATAGAGGGGTGTGAGTTGTGTTAATGTGCCGTTGTTACAAGCCAAATATGCCTTGCATTTTTTATTCTACTTAATTTATCACATCAATGTCCTTATAAATTTTGTAAATTTCAGCATCTGCCTTCTTCTATAACAGTCACCCTCTTTAATCCCACTAAAAATGGTTCTCTAGATCTTTCTCCCACAGTTGGCAATATTGAGTTCTTTTTTTTCTTTGCGATGGTCCAAGTGTCAAAACATAGGTTAGGACTGGACGTATATTAGTTTTGTATAAAGTGTATAATATATATAATTTTGTGTATCTCTTTACACGTAATCAAACTAAATTCTTATTTTAACACTAATGGAAAAACCCACGGTAAAGAAGTCCCTATTTAAAACGTGTTTCGCTCTTATCATATTTACTATTTTACACACCAGTAAATGAAATGCAGAGGAAAGTCGGGTAATATAGAATGCCGATATTTTGGCTCTATTTGTAGCTGCTAATGCGTGAGAAAACCCATAGAATTACTGAAGAAAGATCCTCATGATGCATTGCATTGAGAATTGACCACTTGTTTCCATACCATTAGTTACAGAACAAAGTGTTTTCTGCGATTTTAAAAAGCTTTTGTAGGTAAGTTTTCAAACATTTTAAGGGGACGCGGTACGATTTAAACAAAAATCTTTGATTTTATGGTTTTCACAATTTTTTTTCCTTGTAACCTATGTATATGCAATACGTAAGACAGAATATTTGCTCAAAATATCACAAAAAGCAATCCATTTAATTTTTTTAAAAAAAATTTTAAACTTTTTGAGGTAATTTTAAAACGCTACTCCTCGTACAATAATTGACGTACACACAGGAAATTTGATTTACATATTTGTCAAACCATGTACAACAAAAGTTGGTATGGGTTTGGGGATAACATGATTCAAATTCCTAAAAAAAAATTTTTATGAATTATTATGAAAAAATCTTTAAAAAACATGTAAATTCTAAGTTTAAATATTTTTAAAAACATATGTATTGCTTTGATTCAAAAATGCATACCAACTTTTGTTATATATATTAATAGCAATCTGTAAAAAAAAAATTCAAAACATTTCATGCAATAGAAAAAAAGCCTTAGCATTTTAAATGAAAGAAAACAAACGTTTTTTTTGTTCTGAGATAAATCAATTTAAAGTTTTTATTTACTGTAAAAAGATATATATAAGTGCAATAAAATTACTAAAAAATTACTGTATATACTACATGCACATGATAAAAGTTTTATAAAGTTATTATATGAAAATTATAATTTTTTATGTTTAAAATTTAAAATTTTCAGTACCTTACATTTTTAAAAAATTGCGATAAATAACATACGAACCCATTTTACGATGATTTTAAAATAATTCTAGTTTATATCTTCATATTTTTTTTTACCATTTATGTTTAAAATAACCCAGGACTATATGTAATCCCTTCTTTTTTCTTTGAATATTTTTCTTTTCGCATATTGGCTAGTTTTACTTTTCGACGAGCTATGCGAAAAGCAAGATTATTTTGGCGATTTCTTTCTTTTTTACGTCTGTAATCACGTGTGGCAGCAATTTTTACTGCTTCTTCACCAAGATCCAAATTAGCTGCCTTTTGTATTTCTTTTAAGGCTTTCAAAGTACCAAAGTTATATTCTGATACTGCCTCAGAAACAGCTATATTTACACGTCGTGATTTCGCTGAAGTTTCTTTAGAGCACTTACTCCAAATCACGCTATGCAGACTCTCGTTGCTGTTCTGAGTCAGACATCTGGCACATCCTTTCAAAAGACTATCAGAAGCTAACCTTTGATATATTGGAACAATTTTTGTCAAGTAATCTGGATTTATTGGTGTTCCAATATTAAATTTATGTGGTGCAAGTTTTTCACCTTTAGCTAAGGCTCTTCGATAAAAACACCACGAATCTTTGCCAGGAGGACATTTCATGTGCATTGGATTTTTATCTGTCGAGATACTGTGATAAAGCGTGGCATATATAGATTTTTTCATGCCCTGAATATCTCCTTTATTTTCCAGAATAGCTTTCTGATAATACTGCGTTAGTTTTTTTATCGTTGTTTCTTTTAGGCTGCCATAAGATTTTCCTCCTAAAGTGATACCTTTAGCTCTCCAATCTTTCACAAGATTGCATAAGCTGGTGCCTAACCTTTTACTAACGTGATTAATACACTCTTCTTTCAAAATTTCAACATCTGGTCCATATATTTTTAGGCTATTTAAGAATTTATGAGTTTTAGCATCACCATCAGATAACAATGTTGTGTAACGGAAACCACATGCTTCTGATCGAGACCAAATTTTAGCTGCAGCTTTCATTTCCATTGCTCCTGATGTCCCAACGTGGTTAATCTGGCAGGAATTTTTGTGGACAGAATACCAAACATCGTATTCAGCTGTAGTTTCGCCTAATTCATTTTTCGCACTTATACATGTTGGACAGTACTTGCTCATAATTTCATAGTCAATAACATATCCTGTTAAAGTGTCGACTACACAGCCAACACCGATTTGGGATGTGTGTCCTCGGGTCAACCATGTCCCATCAAAAGAAACAGCAATATCAGTAACTGTATTTGACCCATTTTGATTCAATTTTCTGTATGCATTTTGAACGCTGTTATGTACATAGTTCAACACAGTTTGGGAAGCAAGAGAGTACACTGAGTTAATGTAGCATTTAATTTCATTAAAAGTTTTACTCGACATCAAAGGCATATTGAGAAACATGCAAAATTCTTCACCCGATGCATGACCCCCCCCCCCCCTGATTGCAAGAAATGCTTGAACAGCACGAACATTCACATCGAAAGGTGTAGATGTATTTGATTTTTTTTCAAGTCTTGGAGATGTAAAGCATTCCATTTTTTGCTCAGAACATGTTTTGCATACCAGTTTCAATTGATGCGAAAACCCATATTTAAGTCCAAATTCAAGTTTTAAAGTTGACTGGTTGCAGATACCACAAAGAGTATACTTGAAAATATCACACAAGGCATTTTTGTCAACAATTATATAACTTGGTCCATCATAGGTATCAGCAATATTTTCTTGTTCTAGTACACTTTTCTCTTGCATAGAAATTCTTTCATTTTTTTAAAATTCTATCACCACTTGAGCGTTGAGCAACATTTGAATTGTGCTCTGAAATGTCCATATTGCTTTCAGTTTTTGTTTCAGTGCACCATCGCTTTTGAATACTCAATTTACTTTATTTGTTTTTCCTCTTCGTGCGAGGCATGTTTAACTATTGAAATGCTGTATTAGAATACGCTTAAATATATAAAAAAACTGTTAAACTGATAACGATAAAATAATTAGTCTCGAAAAAGACTTTTTTGGTAAACCGAAACTAAATATTTCAAAAATATGAAATAAAAATTAGCAGAATAAAGAACGCAGTATAGCTCAGCAAATGTAAACAAACAATTTGAATGGATTACAATCTCTTCACTTTATTTCAAAACTGCTTAACTGTGATAGAATTAATTAAATTGGCTAGAAAATGAAAAGTGCGTCTGCTAGAGCAAAATGATGTCAAAATGTAAATTCTGACGAGCATATTAGTTATCGTAACTTTAGATTTTTTTTAATTTAGAGCTCTGAAATTTTGTGAGATAATAGAGAAATGTATAAAGAATAATTTAGGCTAAAAAAAATTTTTTTTTTGATTTTTTGACCGATTTTCGTCAATTGAATCGTACCGTGTCCCCTTAACTTACTAATACACATGTAACTTGAATACTAAAGTTAAGCATAATTATTTGATTTGAACAAGTTCTTCGTCTCTTTTGAAAAACTTTCTCTTCGTCTTTTTTTTTTAAAAGAACGAAGGAAAAAAACAGAGTTATTTTGAGAACTAGTAACGAAAAATTTTCTCATCCTTTTTCTTTTCTGATAAAACCAGCATTACCACGGCCCAAAAGGCATGGTTTTGGTTAAAGAGAAAAAATTTTCATGTGCCTCACGTCAGGGTGCCCACGGCCGCCTTTTTCCCTGACGTGAAGGCAACGGTTTACGCAGAGCAACTAACGCTCTTGGATGCAGCGGCCTTCGGGTGCTGCGATATTTCGGAGCTCGGGATACCCCTTCTCGAGGCCGAACAGTCGCCCGACAGCGTGACTTTCAAACACCTGTCGGAATGGACTGTGCGTACCATCCTAGCACAGTCCTGCCCAAAGCGTAGGGCACTCATCGTTTCGCATTTCATCCAAATCGCCACCATCCTCCACCAAATGCGAAACTTGCACTTGGAGATCGCCATCCTCTCCGCCCTCTCCACAGCGCTCCCATAGAACGGCTCAAGGGCACCTGGTCTCGTGTCCCCAAGAGCCGACGGCGAACTTTTCGCACTCTATGGGAGCTTCTGTGCTGTCCCCACGAGACGGACACGGACTACCCAACGTCCAAGATAGAAAAGGTGCTTAGTTCCAAACCTTTCCATCAGTCCGTCTCCTTCGATCATCTCAGTGTATGGCCTAACATTCAACACCTGTTAGAGCCTTGCCACTTCACTGAGCTAGATCCGGTGGACATGGGGACTTTCACCTACATGGTCTCTACGGAACTGGAGCCATGAAGGAATACTTCGACTCTTCCGAGTTCGAATTTTGTCGAAGAATTCTTCTTCGACAGATTTTCTTGAAGCGGAGACAGTTTGAAAATGAATCGCTCTTAAATAGTGAAACAAAGATAAATATACGACAAATGCGTCGTGTCCATTCTTCAAAGCATTTGTTGATGCTGGAATAAAGCAGAAAATGGACTAATGGAACAATTACCAGCATGTGACTGATGGACAGAAAACTGCTATCAAAAAGGGGAATACAATTATACATCACCTAAAAAGACTACATCAAACGGAGGGATGGAATTCTTCAGTAATTTTTCACGTATTCTAAAGCAATACATAAATAAATTGAAAGACTAACCAATGAGATGGAATACGTATCCAAGAAGAAAAAATTTGTAAATTATATTATGAAATAACTTTTTCTTTTAAGCCAAGAAAAATTTTATGATAAAGAAAAAAATAACTTGCATAATATACATTGAAAAAGGAAATCTCCAAAAAAAAAATTTTTTTTTATTCTTGATCTGTGTGATTCTCGAGACAATAATAACTTATTATTTGTATATGTCTTAGAAGAATTGTAAATACAAGAACTCGTGAAGAAAATGTGAAAATATTGTGTCGCAGGAAAGCTAACTGCAACGAAATTAAAACTTGAACCAAATTTCAAATAAAACAAAGAGAAAATCAACCCGAAGCCTAATTGTCTGAAGTCTTCTTATGGAAATCTAAAATCCTTCATATATCTTTGTAATGAGCAAGAAATTATGTGATATATAGAGAGGAATAAAAGAACAAATTAAACAATTGAAATATTAAAGACAAAAGGGATTTTGAATGAAAAGTTATAAGAAGAAAACTGTACCCATTGCTGGGATTATAAGACGAGTAAAAACAGCTTAATAGAAACTGCTAAAAAACAAGTGGAATAAAATATTTTTTGAGAAAAAAATTTATATAAAAATATCAAAACAGGTGCCTAGAAATCTAGTATATTTACACAATACCATTGGTTTGAGGTTTTCCACAGGTTTCGAAAAAGTGGGTCAATGAAAGGGAGAGATTATGAAAGGAATTACGTGATATAAAAATCAATCAGCGAAAGAGAATTTCAGCAAGGAAATTTCTGAAAATCAAAATAAAAAACTTTGTTTACAATAGAAAGAGTTAATAGAATATTAGTGGAGGAAAAGCATTGTTTATCAGTGGCGATATATACATTGAAATTTATTTCCAAAAGACCAAATGATTTCGAAAGGGACTTGTATTTATCATCTAAAATCTGATTATTATAGGAACATATAGAAGAATTTTTTAATGAAAAAAAAAACAATGCTGAAGATTACTTGTTTAATTTTAAAGTTACAAAGCTGCCTAAAAAAGCAAATAATTCGTAATATATCATCGTATAAAGAAACAAGTCAGAGACTTATCCCATTTTTACTACTAGAAGAATTTGCTGATTTCAAGAGACCTATAAGTAAGTTACTTTTTAAAAACCATTTGATTTCTATGTAAATTTATTGCAGATCTGTGTCTGATTCACAATCTATATTACGAATATTCTTTTTTAGGGTTATATGAGGCCACTCAACGCATTTTAGAAGTCTGATTCAGCTGAAAACAACACTTGACCACACACTCGATGGATGGCAAACACAAGAACAATTGATGGGAGGCGAAAATCATCCATCAAAAAATCTTGATGTGAAGATCTGAACTCAGTAGAGATATTCAATGGTGTAAAGACTGAAGACTTCAAGGAAATTATGCGGAACTGCAGTCGAAGTAGAAGTAGGTTTCATTTGGTGATAAAAAATTTGTATAAAATTTCTTTACTGACTATTTTTGACTAACAAGCTAAATAGAATGTTAATTTTTTACAGATTCATTTAATTATCTTCAATGAAAAAGAATTGTCGAAAAAAGAAATAATCGGAATGCTTGGAACGAATTCTAAGGATTTTAAAAGTATAACCCACACACCAGTAGTACATATTAAGAAAAAAGATGGCAACCCAAACTTTGAAAGTAAAAAAGTTATTCGAAATTAGAATAGAGATTTTTCTCTTTATAACTTACAAGAAATATTGACAAATGGCGAACAGAAGAAAAATACAAATTGATTGAAATATGGAGTCAAAGACAAATAAGACAAAAATTTGGAAATAATTTAACGGAACTAGAGCGGGGAACAAATATAAATTATGCACAACAAAAAAGTGACAAAATAATAAAGGCAAAACATCATCCATAAGTAAATTCAATAAACAAAATTATTAATAAAAATATATAATTTACTGCAATAAAAACCAAAAATTTTATAGAATGTGACTCTTAAGGGGGAAAAAATGGTGCTTGGATTTCCAGACACGTGTCTAAATCGATGGAGAAAGGATAAAAAACACTGCGAAATTAACTATTCAAAAAAAAAAAATGATCTAAAAATCAGTTTATAAAAAAAAAAAATTATGCAAAAGAAATTTTTGAAAAATATTTTACTCTACATTCTCAGGAGAAATTAAAATAATACAATAATGTTGGAGGGAAAATGCTGAAAAATAACTAAGGACGAAGGAAAAATAACTAAAAAATTTTGAAATTTTCGATGAATCCAAACTGACAACGGGTTTTATTAACTATAGAAAATTTTAGACAACTGGAAGAAAGTTAAAAGCAATTTTACTGGACAATAAACACACAAACAATTATTTCTGAAAGAATCTTTCTAATTTCAAAGAGAAGGTGAATAATTTAAACTAAAGCATCGAATTAAGAAGTGAAGTAAGACAGAAATTTATCAAATTTGAGCTACAATCAATATTTGGGGATTTCAACTGACATTTAAGTAAGTTATTTTAAGACAGAACTTTACATAAATTAATTTTTAAAGTTAAAGATGTTTCAATGATAAATATCATGAAACTACAAAGAATGTGATTCTTTTTCAAGGTCAACTCAGAAGACCCAACGCATTTCAATGCACTGAATCAGTAAATACAATAAACAACTAAACTCACCCATTGAGAAATGTTAAGGTGATCAGAACATCAGAAAAGGCACACAATGAGAGAAAAAACAAAAGAGAGACTTAATGGAAAATGTGTGCATTATAATAAAAATTATCTATGGAGTATGAGATGCTTGACTATATTATATAAAGATATGTAAGTTTATGTACTGTATAGAATTTAATTACCGTACCATTAATGTTCAGCTTTAAATAAGAAATAAAATTCAGTGCCTTTTTCTTTTCAGATTCATCTGAGAATCATCTACATAACCTAAAAACTACAGGGAACGCTTGTTCTGCTGAAAGAACATTTATAGAACTCAGAGAGTAACTGAGATGCAGAAACAAATGAAGAGCGGAACTGGACTTTTTCGCGAATAGAACCCATTACATATATTCATCACAAGAAAAGGTTTTCTCCAATACTGCTTTAGTACACGAAAAAACGCCGTTTTAGTAGACTGCAAAGCAAAGCCGAAATGCTAATTGTGGAAAAGAACATATGTGAGGGTATCTGAAGTTGATCAATAAAAAAAAGTTCAAGAAAAAGAGCAATTTTGAATTTATAAATGGTTGCTCTCCATATATAGGAGTTTCAGATGTGAAGTTAAAATAGGGGTAAGTTTCATTTTCTCAAGCAGAGTTTCAAGTAAATGTTCTGCTATTATTTATGTTATAAATGTTAATATTTAGAATTGTGTGCAATAAAGTGAAATAAATATGATTCTCTTTTGCAGTGCCATCTGACTGTTATAGAAAATCCTGAAGGCTTGCACAGTATGACATGCGTGGAAGAGAAAAAGTTTAAAAATATTAAGAGGGTGGGAAAAAAATAAATTTAATAGAGAAGTTTAATGAGATAAAATCAAATCAAAATATTTAGAAATATAGGATTTATTACCAAATCAAAGATAGAACCCGAAATGATTTTAGATTATCTATTTTGCGCTTCGACTGTGTTCAATAATTTTGGATTTACCGAGATGCAATATGAGCAATGAGTAATAGCAATGGGTGATGTGTCTTTTCTGAACGAGCAATTTCCATGAGTTCTGTATGTGACTCTTAAGGAACATTATACTGGCTGGTTTAAGATGCAACATATTGATTAGACAGTCCAACTCTTAAGAAACGAAGTTATATAAAAGAAAACAAGGTAGAAATATAAGTGAATCGTGGATCAGAAAATATGGGGGTGGGGGATTTTAAGAGAGGGTGGTACACATAAAGACAAACTATTTTTATCAAAGAATGCTTAGTCTAAAATGCAATATAAATGCTCTACAACTATCTTTGCAATAAAATTTAGAATATGAGACGAAAACATGAGATAGAGAATAACGTAAAAGTTAAAAAAGTGATTTCACCGAATTTTTACAAAAAGAACCGAATATTTACAAAAAGAACCGAATTTTTATAAAGAAGCCGAATATTTATAAAGAAAGAATATTTACACCAAATAATACTCAAAAGAGGAGGAATAACATGGTTCAAGAAGAATAGTGACGAAAAAGAGATCGACGAAAGCTTCGGAATACTTCAAGCCTACCATGACCCAACCCAGCAGCAGTAGTTGAAAGTGTTCCGATTGGATCCTCTTCCCAATTATCAGAAGTCTCATACGTCAAAATTTCAGAATTCAAGACATGACAGATCGGGAGGCCTTGGTTACAGAACTTTTTCGACTGATCCATATTTGAAACGTGACATCCACATAAAACCATACCTCTCATCCAAAATGTGTTGGATCTCCACTATGCTGGTACAAATAAGCCACCGAAAGTCCGTTGGCACATCTTCCAGCAAGTTTGACTTCTGCACCGGAAACATCTGGTATTTGCTACCATCAAGATATTACGTCAGAAGGTACAGTACTATTAAGTGCTCGTTGATGATTCCTGCCTAAAAATTGACGGAGAACCATTACTGATGCACATTTAGATTTACAAACGGACAAACCTGGTTACTGTAACGAACTATCTCGTGCGAAAGTGGAATTACCGGAGAAAGAAACAGTTGCCGTCGAATCAGGGCGTGCTGCCGAGTTCTTTAAGAGACATTATAGAAATCTACGTGAATATATCTATCTTCATTCAATGCCTGGATTCAGTGAAAAATATACCGAACACAACCTCTCGCCCTTCAGCATTCACCAGTCTGAGGATTGTGGTGCACCAAAATTACGGTTTACAATTCATGTGTATGCAGTTCGCTGATCTTCCACCGTCTCCAAAATCAGATAATCCAAACCTGTTGTTATGGTGGTCCGAATGCGGGCTGCATCTAACCGGGAAGAGAGAAAAGATCCCGTTTATCACAGCTATTCAAGCAAGCGAGCAAACAATTTCGAAGTGGGAAACTGCTTGCGGGGAAAACGTTGACCGTATGTTTGTGCTTCCTCTACGGTAGTTCGTTTTCAGCTATGTAAATAAAATGCATTTTCGTTTTCTAATAAGGTGTGCCATTGTGCCACACATCACAACTATTAGAACGGTTGACAGGTCTGGCGTTGGCACTTCTACACATTGCATTTGCAGACGGTTTCTTCTTCCTAAACTTGCAACTGGATGCATGGTGGTTTCTCCCAATAAATCCTCACAGAAATATCGTTTTAACGTTTGCGGAGCTATTGCTTCGAAACGAGCTAGTGCGTCCGAATTTAATTTTAGGCCACGCATTTTCTTTGATGAAAACGGTTTGTTATGGTGTGGACTATCACTTGTTAAAATTTTTCCTATCCTTTTGTTGAGTCACTCTGTATAACTCATTAACGTTCTGCTTATCAAGAACTCCTTTGTCCACCGAAAAGCTCGCCCATCTAAGCACACACGAAGTTCCAAATTGAACAGCAAGTGAAAATAAATATCTACAGCAAGTTATAAATGAAATGATTTCAAGAAAACTGATGTAATTTCCGGAAGAAGATAAGTGATTTCTGTTCAATTTACGCTTCTCTACGAAAAAAAGGTAAGAGTTCAACGCAGAATTTTATACAAAATTATAGTTATTATGTCATGCCCAGGGACGTCTTAAGACATCTTGACACCGGACCCCTACGTAAAAGTAGGACTCACCCATGACCCTTGACAGTAGACAGTACATAGCATACGTTGACAATTACTCATAAAAACAATAACCCGAATCAAATATATGTTCATGACTTACAATCGCAAAAACCGACTGTCGCCATTTGCCCATGCCCGCCAGGTCCATGTCCTGCCCTGATTGAATAAGTAAATATGGTGTATGGTGGTAGGCATAGTCCTATGAAAAGGAAAATGGCATTTGACCGTTGAAATTATTAGAATCATGATAACCATTAAGGCTGAATCGAAAAAAAGACTAGGCCCTTCTTGTGACCAAGTCCTGGGCCCATGTCCTGCCCTGATTGAATGAGTAATTATGGTGTATGGTGGTAGGCATAGGCCTATGCAAAGGAAAAAGGCATTTGACCGTTGAAATTATTAGAATCATGATAATGATTAAGGCTGAATCGAAAACAAGACAAGGCCCTTCTTGTGACCAAGTACTGGGCCCATGTCCTGCCATGATTGAATGAGTAATTATGGTGTATGGTGGTAGGCATAGGCCTATGCAAAGGAAAAAGGCATTTGACCGTTGAAATTATTAGAATCATGATAATTATTAAGGCTGAATCGAAAAAAAGACGAGGCCCTTCTTGTGACCAACTCCTGGGCCCATGTCCTGCCCTGATTGAAAGAGTAATTATGGTGTATGGTGGTAGGCATAAGCCTTTGCAAAGGAAAAAGCCATTTGACCGTTGAAATTATTAGAATCATGATAATCATTAAGGCTGAATCGAGAACAAGACGAGGCCCTTCTTGTGACCAAGTCCTGGGCCCATGTCCTGCCCTGATTGAATGAGTAATTATGGTGTATGGTGGTAGGCATAGGCCTATGCAAAGGAAAAGGGCATTTGAGCGTTAAAATTATTATAATCATGATAACAATTAAGGCTGAATCGAAAACAAGACGAGGCCCTTCTTGTGACCAAGTCCTGGGCCCATGTCCTGCCCTGATTGAATGAGTAATTATGGTGTATGATGGTAGGCATAGGCCTATGCAAAGGAAAAAGGCATTTGACTGTTGAAATTATTAGAATCATGATAACCATTAAGGCTGAATGGAAAACAAGACGAGGCTTTTCTTGTGACCAAGTCCTGGGCCCATGTCCTGCCCTGATTGAATGAGTAAATATGGTGTATGGTGGTAGGCATAGACCTATGCAAAGGAAAAAGGCATTTGACCGTTGAAATTATTAGATTCATGATAACCATTAAGGTTGAATCGAAAACAAACGAGGCCTTCTTGTGACCAAGTTGTCGTATTCTATCACTACCTCTAATATTATTAACTCCCCTTCTTGTATTATCTAAATCTGAATGTGTTGAATTCATAATTAATTACTACTTATTTAATAAATCAATCTTATTTATTGACCTTTCTTAATTGAGAGATTACACAAATACTATTCAAATTTTAAGAACAATAAAACACAGTGGAGTATGAGAAGTATTCAATAATTATGAACGACGGAATCTTAACTGAATCCACGGTGGACGACACGTACAATTAAGCTACACATTTATATTTAATTTGAGAAAACAAACTAACCTGATACCCTTTCTTATGGCAGGTTCTTCTAATTACTTCTTCTATATCTGGATTGCTTTAATGAGCGGCTTCAATCCCAGCTATCTCTCAGTTCTGTCCCGAACGGATTTTATGTATACTTTTCAATAGACTTTACTCTCGACGACTTTATTTCCACTAGAAAAACTACTCTCTCAATTCATTCCACTCTTCATTTCATTTCCCCTCTCATTTCCTATATAACTCGTTAAACCCGAACTTATATAAAATATCTCATTTACATAAGTCACACTTTTGGCTCCCGGTGGAGATTGGTTGAAATAAATAAAATATAGAATTTAAGAGAAGGTTAGTGAAACGCGTAAGCACCCGTCACAACCCCCCTCCGAGAAAAAAAGCGTGACTTATTGAAGGTCTAAACGACCTGAAAGAACTCGCTTAATTTACCTAACGTCTGAAAAACACTGAACCTGCACAAAATTTTAACTAACTCTAGAATCCCTAAAAATACTGAACTTGTAGAAAGTTTTAACTCGCGAACTTTAGAATGCCTGAAAATTCTGAACTTGCAGAAAATTTTAACTCTCTAAGTTAGAAACTTTAATAAAACTAGCACACAAAAATGACTACTCAAAGGGGTACTCCACTCTAATTTATTGATCTTGTACAACATATCCCTACAGTGCATCCCATTCTGGCGAAGATCACGGGAAACCCTTTCAAGGAAAAAACCCTGATCATGCACTTTAATTAAGTGCTAATAAATATAAAAAATTTTTACAATAATATCTTCTTACGACATCAAACTTTCATCTCATCACTATGTTCAGGGACTGCTGCCCTGAAAGGAAACCATTTCAATTTTTTCTAAAACATGACATTAAATGCACTGAACTTTTATACAACTTCCTTATTGACATAAAATATGGCATACCTTATATTATACATATAGTTTCATAACAAAATAACCTTTATCTGGTTTCATTTTCAAAAAATTCCCAATCAATCGCGCTGCGCTGTTAATGTTTTTTGTTAGTATTCCTAATTACGCCGCGCCCAGAAACCAGACACTACTTATACCTAATAATAATTACACACAAAAATATATACATTTTTTACATAGAATATATTACAACAAACAATACAAGTAATCTCACATATAAAGCCTCGTCTTTAGAGTGTAGCAAAACAATTGCAATTCAACAAATGTTTTTCAACAATTTGGAAAAAAATTAAATACAAAAGCTTTTTCAACCGATATGAAAATACACACAACGCAGTAACTTTTGTACGCTAATTTTACAACAAAAAAAAATAGACTAGCCCACATAGAAAATACTCCGAACTGTCTGTCAGAGGAAAATAAACAAATTAGAATTATACAACCTGGCTTGTCTTTAGATCCAATCTGCATAGGCTTTGTCTCCAACCATAGCCTCTGTACTGGATGACTTTGTCCTAGGGCTGTCCTCTCTGCGCTCCCACCTTCTGGGTCTCCTCTTCCATTGAGTCCGCTGAAGCTGATATGCTCCTGCTGAGGCGTTCTTTTCCCTTGTGAGAACTGGAATTTGGCTGCTGTCCACTCGACGTCGGCTCCGAAGGTTGTAAGGGCAGTTCCGTTCTTGCTGGGGTCTGTGGTATTTGGATCTGTGGGATGGTCCTGGAATTGCTCTTTCTGATTTCCACTGTTCACTGCGGGATGGTCCTGGGATTGTTCCTTCAGGATTACTTTCTTCCACCTTTCTATACCGCTTTCTGGAGGGACGAGACGGCATTGACGAGGTCAATTTTCTCTTGTCTCGGGATACCTGGGGCTCTGGTCTCTTCTTTTTCTGTATGTTTTCCACCCAAGAGTCTGGTCTTCCTCTTTTCTCTTTCTCCGTCCAATGTGGTTTTCTCTTCCTGAAATTATACACATCACCCCCCGAAGAAACAGCAGACTCTGTTCGCACACGTTTTTTCCTTCTCACCTCCTCTCCATCGCGTCTATTCGTAACTATATCTCTACTACCTTCTAAATTTCCTGATTCTGATCCTGTACGACAATTCCCATTACTTTCTGATTGCATTAATATCGGCTGCCTGTTATCCGACCTGTCTGATGCTACTGCATTATGATCACTACTTCTCGCAATTTCCGATTCGGCAACACTGTCTTCTGATTCTTTTTGATGGTAAATTCTCACCTGATCCACATTAACAGTTATTCTTTTACCAAATTTTAATATTACTAAATTATTATTATTTTTTACACTCAGAACTTTATAGGGGCCCACAAACTTTGGCATAAATTTACCCACTATTTTCTTACTTGCCGAACTCAATGGGTGAGTTTGAACTAACACTAGATCATCAACCTTCACATTAACTTCACGCCTCTTCTTATTATAATATTTCGCCCACTTCTCGTGCTGGCGCTTTGTATGTATTCTAGCCTCTTCAAACAATTTTTCTATATTCCCACAAACTAAGTCTGATCCATCAGTTACCATTACTAATTTTGGAAATGGAGTGATTAAATTTCGACCTAAAAATAATTCCGCCGGTGTTTTACCCGTTGTCTCATGTACTGCTGTCCTAATCGCATAACCGAACTCTTGCAGAAATTGATCCCAGTTAGTGTGATTATCCGCGACAAAACTCGAAATCATTTTTAAAAGAGTGCGATTAACTCTTTCTGTTTGATTAGCTTGTGGACGATATACCACAGTTTTGACATGTTTTATGTGCAACCTGCGACATACTTGCTCAAAAACTTCGGATATCATTTGGGGGCCGTTATCGGTAATTAATTTTACAGGAGCTCCATAACGCGCACTATAATTCTCAAAAAATGCATTTGCGATTGCTTTAGCCGAAGCTTTCCTTAAGGGAACTATTTCAACCCATTTAGAAAAATTATCTGTTATTACTAAAATAAATTTATAGCGTTCCGGACTAGTTGCAGGGTATGGGCCTAATAAATCTAAAGATACGATTTCATTCGGAAAATTCGTTACTATCGGAATTAATTGACCAGCTGGTAATCCGTTTTTATAATTAAATTTTTGGCATTGGTCGCAGGTTGCTACATATTTATAAATGTATTTCTTCATGTACGGGAAATAACACGCGTCTTTTAATTTTAAGTAGGTTTTCTTTTTGCCTAGATGGCCCGCCATCGGCTAGTCATGGAATTCTCGCATAACATCTTTACGTAATGTTTTGGGTATAAATACTCTTAATTCACCTAGTGTGGTTGTATATTTTGCATAATATAACAACCCATCTATTAATTTAAAGTCTCGGGACCAATTTCTACAGATTGACTCATTAAGGGGAGTCAGTAGGGTAAACACCTTCGGGAAGTCGATTTTGAGTTTTTGATATTTCTAAAATCCCCAAATCAGGACCTTTCCAATGATGTACTGTACTTGCCATTTTACTAATTAGAAGTATGTTAAAATGATTTTCAAAAAATAATCAGCTGATTAGCCACGCCCCCTTTGACAGATAGAAATGTAAACATTGACCTCTTAAATCTGGGAAGCTTTTCCAAAGCCACTCTCTGTTTTATTTATTCATACGCACAATTAACTGTAGATTAACTGCAAGCGTAACCGTCGGGTTGTTTACCTTTTTTGTAGAGCATACACGTTTTTATCGTGTGTGTTTGGGTTTTTAAATTAAATATATAAAATTTCTAAAATTCGGAAATTTTGAAATTTCAAAGTTTTTGTTTCTTTATTGGCTAAACATAAAAAACATAAAGGTATACTGTGGATGAAGAAGGTGCTTTACGGGATTTTAAGAAGGTAACATAGTAATAGTTCAATAATCATAGTAACTACTTCAAATACTAAAAGAGTAATGTATATCCTCAAGGTTGACATACACATGACTCAAAGGAGACATGTGCAAAATAAAGTTGGATTAGTTTTTCTTCTTATTAAAGTAAGTATTAAAAATACCATCATGAATTAAAATATTCTTGCATTTGCTTTCAAGAATTAAGTTCATTGTAAAATGTGTAAAAGAGGTTTAGACATGCAAGTTTTAAAAGGTAAGTTTGGGCTGGAAATTTGTGCTGAAATGTTGTGCTTGTCCATATGATGTAGAATTCTCTTTTTTAAATATTCATGAAGGAATGCAAATTGCCACAATAAATACCAGGTTTGTATATGCTGCGTGTTCCATTGGGAGATGTGCAGAAGCTGGGAGAATGTTTTGCAGCATAATGAATCTTCGGCAACCACCTACAAGGTTTTCTCCTTACGGTAAGCGAATCTCAAATGATGTAAAACTTGTTTACGAGGAGTCCATTCAAAATGCTGCGAGGGAAGCTATTTGTGAAAATGAAGGTAATATAATAATATTGTGGACATGGCAGAAACACGGTTACACATCATCAAATGGTGCAGTTACTGTGACCAGCATTGATACAGGTAAGGTGATAGATGTCAATATTCTTTCGAAATATTGTATATGAAAAAAATGGGCACATAAAAACATTGTTTTTGACCTGTTGGTGAAAATTCATGAAGTGGATATAAACACGCTGAAGAATCGGGTAAGTCTTACAAACATAAAAAGTCTTCCGGTTGCTGTTGTAGTAGCAATGAGTTCTATATTTAGATATCGAAAAACACAAAACCCGAATGAAAGTTTTCATAATGTAATTTTATCACAGGTTCCCAAAACAACATTTGTGCACATTGAAACACTTTCACTTGGTGTTTATAATGCTGTTTGTTCCTTTAATGATGGTAATGTATCCAAATTAACAAAAACTTCAGTAAATGGCAGTAGGACCTGGAGAATATTCGGTAAGTGCCATGAAAACTCTCGATAGAGAAAAATTAATGAAAGCAAGCATGCTTTTTCTGGATGATCAAAGAAAATTAGAAAAGATAAAAGAAAAAAAGAAGATAATATTAAGAAAAATAAGGTAAAAACCGGCTACAGTGCAAGATCTTTTTGATGAGGTAAAATTTTATATAAAAGCTACTGTTTTTTGAAAATTTTCTTTTCTAAACTGTGTTTTATCATTTCTATAAATTTACTGTATGCATGAACTGGAAATTTTTATTTTATATTTCATACATATTCTTGTGTATACTGAAGTGAAATTTTTGAAATATTCCTCAGACATTTAGCTAAAAAGCATATGTCGTAACACAGAAAAGGAAAATTTTTATTAAGTTCCTTATTGATCTCTGCAAAAATTATTTTTTTAATCAGGCTGATCAATTTTTTTAAAAAAGATTTCACTTTTGTATAAAAATAAATGTTTATTTAATGCACACACAAATATATCTCAAAATGCGTTGCATGAAGCTTGTTACATACAAAAAAATCATAAATTTCATGTTTGAAAACACAAAAATAGTTTACTTGTTGTTTTGGATACTATCTATGTAATATTTATATAATCTTTTTAATTCTTATATTTAAAGAAATTGTGTTTACATGTGAATATACAAAACAATAAAGAAATTTTTCGAAGTGCCATATAATCATGTATTACTGTCTTATATAGATTATATTTTTTAATTTGTGTCTTCTTTCTCAAAAATTAATTGTATGCATGAACTGGAAATATTTATTTTATATTGCATATATATTATATATACTGAAGTGAAATTTTTGAGATATTCCTCAGACATTTAGCTGAAAAGCAGATGTCGTAACATAGAAAAGGAAAATTTTTATAAAATTCATTATTCTACTCTACAAAATTACATTTTTAAACATACTGATCAATTTTTTTAAAAAAAAATTCACTTCTGTATAAAAATAAATGTTTATTTAATGTACACACAAATTTTTAAGCTTTGTTTTCAATAGTTTCTTAGTAAAAGGGACATAAATATATCCCAAAATGCAATGCCCTTTTTCGTTGCACAAAACTTGTTACATACAAAAAATACACAAATTTCATGTTTAAAAACATAAAATCAGTTTTCTTGTTGTTGTTTTGGATACCATTTATGTAATATTTTAAGAATCCTTTTAAATCTGATACTTTAAGAAATTGTGTTTAAATCTGAATTTATAAAACACTAATGAAATTTTTTGAAATGTCGTATAATGATGTATTACCAAAGCCTTATTTTCATGTATTGACACATTTTTACATGGTATTTATGATACTTATAGTCAACTTGGATGACAGTAATGTATCAGAACTAAAAATTCTTCAAAAATTGATGCATAATTTGAGAATAATGATGCAAATCCAATAAAATATCTCGATAGATTAAAAGTGAAAAATGCTATACATGTATTTTCTGAGAAATCTAAGTAAAAGAAATAAGTAAAAAGTCTCAAAAGTTATTGAGAATAAGCTAATATTTAAAAAAATAGTGCAAATACAGATTGTAATTCATAATTTTTTTGATGAAGTGACATTTTATAATAAAAATGCACTTATCTCAAAACGGTGTTTTTAAAAATGCGAGTACCACTTTCTCAGAACCTATTCAACGGAAGCACTTGCACAATCTTCACTGAATATTACTGATATGTTAATATATATACTGAAGTGAACTTTTATTAATATACCGATAATATTTTTGCAAAAGTCAGTTATCGTGAAAAAAAATGACATTTTTCAAAAAATTCACAGTGATACATTACGATGAAAGTTTTTGAAAAAACTAAACAATATATTTGAAAAAGTTCACTTCAGTTTAAATAAAAAAGTCTAATTAATATACAGAAAAAAATTTAAGTCTGTACATTTAATATTTTATGAGAAAAAGGCACATAAAAATGCTCAATTTAACATTAGCGGGATAGGGGGTACCGACTTACCTTAATGGAACTATCGTCCGGATTTTCTAAAAACCGCAAGATATGACCTAACTCCGGATCATTTCTCTGTTCCTCTCTCAACTGTTCTCTAGACGATAATACTAACGATCTAATCACCGCACAAGACACCTTTGGTTCTTCATTACTTTCTAACGGGTTTCTAGATAACATATCAGCCACTAAATTTTGCGTGCCTGGGCGATGTTCCCATTCCACATTAAAATTTTCCAACTTAAGCGTCCACCTTGTGACGGGTGCTTACGCGTTTCACTAACCTTCTCCCAATTCTTTTAAGATTGTATTTATTTTAACCAATCCCCGCTGAGAGCTAAAGGTGTGACTTATGCAAACAAGATAGTTTCGGGTTTAGCGAGTTCGAAAAAGATATAAAAGGGAGAAATGAAATGAAGAGATGAGGATGACTACGTGTTTTGATAGAGGAGTTAACTACAAGATTGATTAAGAAGGTGATTCTAGGAGAGATTAGTTTAACTAGTGAAGTTTGTTCGCAGTAGGAGGATTGTTGAAAAAGATTCATTAATTCGGTTCGGACGGAACTAAAGATATCAAGGATTGAAGCCACTCTTTAGATCCTTCAAGTATTAAAGAATCCTGCTTTAAAAAGATAACAGGTCTGTGATTTTCATAAATTAGATTTAAATGCGTAGTTTGATTGTATGCGTTATTCTCCGTAAGTTCAGTTAGTGTTCCGTCGTTCATAATTGAATTCTTATCTCACTCCACTGTAAATTGTTGTTCTTAAAGTTTGATTAATGTTTGTGTATTTCTATCATAAGAAGGATTAATAAATAATAGTGATTTATTAATTACGTAGTTGTTAATTATGAATCCAACATACCCGAATTTAGATAATGTGCAAAGGGGAGTTAATAATCATAGAGGTAGTGAGAGACTACGACAACCTTATCATTCTAGATGACAAATTCTTTCCATTCGTTAATTTGGTAAGTGCAGCATGGTCTGTTATCACTTTAACCGGCAAAGATCCGAAATACGTGCGATATTTATTTAATGCCCATATGACAGCTAAACATTCACGTTCCTTCACACTATAATTTCTTTCAGCGCGGTTTAATGTTCTTGAGGCAAACGCAATAGGCCTATTATTCTGTGTCAATACTGCTCCTACCCCCACTGAGCTAGCATCCGTATAAAGTTCAAAAGCTTGGGAAAAATCTGGTAATTGTAACACTGGAGCTTCTGTCAGTGCTTTCTTAATACGATCAAAGGCTTCCTGCACTGATTCCGACCAACGGAACTTAGAGTTTTTTCGTTTTAAACTATATAAGGGTTCACACATGTCTGCGTAGTTCTTAATAAACTTTTGATACCAACCCGTCATTCCTAAAAATTTTGCTACCTGTTTTGCAGTTTTCGGAGGTTTCATTTCAATAATTGCTTTTACCTTCTCCTCATCTGTTTTAACTCCTTCTTTATAAATAACTAAACCCAAATAACGTAATTGTTCCCTCGCGAAATGACATTTCTCACGATTCAACGTTAAACCAGCCTCCTGCAACAATCTGAATACTTCTCGTAAGTGCTCTACATGGCGTTCAAAAGATGGAGATGAAATGATAACATCATCCATATAGCAGTGAGTAAAACGCCCGAGAACTGGTTTAAGTATCATTTCAATTGCCCTTTGAAAATTTGGAGCTGCCCCCGAAAGGCCAAATGGCATGCGAGTAAATGCAAAAGTACCATTTTTTGTAACAAACGCCGTCTTATGAATATCTTTGGGGTCTACTGCCATCTGAAAGTATCCGCTGCGTAAATCAAGTGATGACATAATTTCGGTGTGTGGAATATTAGTGATCAAATCATCAATTATTGGTAGCGGATATCGCGGATACCTCGTGATCGCATTTAATTTCCTATAATCTATTGCAAACCTATAAGCTTCTGGGTCGTCTAACGGCAACCCGTTTTTCTTCCGACATAAAACAACTGGAGATGCGTAAGGCGATGTTGTTGGAATTATCGCTCCATCGTCTAACATTTTCTGAACATGGTAGTTAATGATGCCCTGTTTGACCCTGTCATAGCGATAAGGTCTCGAAAAAACAGGAGAATTATCACCCGTATCAATTTCATGACAAAACACATGTGTCAGACCAGGCTTAACAGAAAACAAGTCTTGAAATTCCTTAAACAAAATCTGCAATTTTTGTTTTTGCTCTGCATTTAACTTAGTGTTTGATAAATCTATATGAACCGGTTCGTCCGAAATTGCCACTTTTTCAATCTGCGAATCCGGAATGATTAACGATTTTGTAAAAAAATCAAAACTAATCTTCGCATGTGACATAAAATCAATACCTAGGATGCATGGATATTGCAATCACATGAAATTTCCACAACTTCGAAAATTCTCTTATTTTAATTCCTAACTCAATTGTGCCTAAATTTCTGCATTGTGACCCTTGAGCTGTAATTACTTCAGCTAACGATTTCTGAATAGGACAAAAAGAAAAATATGATCGGTATGTTTTTTCTGAAATAAATGATTTCTCCGCACCTGTATACCAGAGAGCTTTTATAAAAGTATCATGCAAAAGAATCGGTACATACGGAAGATCAACTGGTGATAATCGTAATGAATTAAGTTTATACTATTAGGAGGATCTCTTTCAACACGATCTCTTAGAAAGTTTAAATTGGCATTTCTCTGCCTTCCGCTGTTGCAATCAACACGCCTCCAATTCTGCTTTGCTGAATTATCACTAGGACCCTTCCTAACCACCATCCTACGGTTCTGATACCAGTCTGTTCGCTTATTTGTTTGGTTGTAGCGATTTCCACCCTCGAATCCTTGATTTTGATAATTGTGACGAGAAAAATTATTCGCACCCCTGCTAAGTCCTCTTTGATCATTTTGTCTATTTCCGACCCCTGTATTTCTCCAATTTCCATTATTCCTTCTTTCATCAGGATTCCTACTCATATCCCAACCTCGTCTAGCAAAATTATTACTCGAACCCTGGTTTTCCCTGCAGCTATGACGTTCCTCATACCGGTCTACCAATTCTACCAACTGAGCCTTCGTTGTGGGGTTTCGAACTTCTAAATAATCCATTATTTGGGGTTCTAGTCGCATTACTATGTGATCGACCAATTTTATCTCATCATAATTCAAATTTAAAGCCTTATGGGTTTTTAATAGCTGGAAAATAAAGTCTGACGGGGCTTGACCTCTCCGTTGTTTCGATGAAAAAAACCGAGCCTCTAACTCTGATTTAATCCGTACTACAGGAAAACTATCCGACAACTTCTTTTTAAGCGTTGCAAACGCAGTCGCTAATTCATTTACACACTCGAACCCGATAACCTCAAACCAGTCTAACGCTCTCCCAATTAAATGACCCTTTAAATACGCACATGCCAGATTCGCCGGTATTTCATAGTAGGTCACATTTCATAGTCACATGTTGTCGTCTATATTTGAAATAAACTCAGACACATTTTCTTTACCCGAAAAAAATAATTCCGGCAAAACTCTAAATCCTGCACTTGCTCTTAATTCCGGGATTTCGGTTGGGCGCCAGAGTCGTAGTCTATCACTAACTCTAAGATTATTAACTCCTCTTCTTGTATTATCTAAATCTGAATGTGTTGAATTCATAATTAATTAGTACTTATTTAATAAATCAATCTTATTTATTGACCTTTGTTAATTGAGAGATTACACAAATACTATTCAAATTTTAAGAACAATAAAACACAGTGGAGTATGAGAAGTATTCAATAATTATGAACGATGGAATCTTAACTGAATCCACGGTGGACGACGCGTACAATTAAGCTACACATTTATATTTAATTTGAGAAAACAAACTAACCTGATACCCTTTCTCATGGCAGGTTCTTCTAATTACTTCTTCTATATCTGGATTGCTTTAATGAG